>JAQBSW010001475.1:0-132837 GCA_029291075.1 Eudiplozoon nipponicum | reverse complement strand
AAATCAAAATAACAAGAAGATCACCTTGGTATATCGATTGATAACCTACTTTAATTACCTTTAAATTTATGAATGCGCTCTGCAATTTTATAAATAGAATTTTGAAAAATGGGAAATTACCAATTGATATAGTAACGATAGTAGCTAAACCGTTGCCAAAAGTAAGTAAGCCAGCGTGCGCCAGTGATTATTATCTCTTCGTTTTTGAAGATAATAGAACGATTGATACTAGATCATTTAGAACGTATGTTGCCGGCTGACTTTGATATATGCCAACATGGCTTCAAGAAAGATAGATCGACAACTACTAAAACGCTTTTTATGTGGAAACAATTAATTACATTAGATAAGAAAAAGTTAGATGCATTAATTGTATTTATAGATATCTCAAAAGCTTTTGAAATTAAACTTATGCAAGAAATAAAGAATTTAGGCATAACTATTCAATGTACAGCTTCTGCTGAGAGGCATATTGAAAGGATAGTAGGCAGTGCCAAGAAAAGATGGGCATTAATAAATCGAAATATCTTATCGAATGACATGAAATTTGAAATGCATATAATATGAATTAGACCGATACTAGAATATGCTGCCGCTACTTGGAATCCATTAAAACAGGATTTGTTTAATAAGATAGGAGCTGTAAAAAAAGTTGTGAAACAAATTAGTCCTGTCTCCTGCACTATATACGCTACTAGATTACAGTTTGTATCTCTGCAAACTTTATGGTTTCGGAGGATGTGCCATTGCATAAAAGTTTTCCATTTGAATCAGTGAACTGGTGACTAAATGAATCCAATAAGAAAGAGTCATGGAGTTGGAACTAGATCTGGACATTTGGCAATATCTCCTACTTTGGTGGGGAACTTTGCGAGCAAGTTATTCTCTTTTTCGAAAATCTGCATAATTTATAATCAATTTCCAAAGGGGCTCAGAGATGTCTGAACAAGAAAAAGTCTACAATCCTGCTGATATTTTTTATTTTGATTATGATAATACTTTCTCATGGTTGAATAAAAGACAAGGATAATTGTTATCAGAAACATAATTTCTTGAGATTTTTATTTCCAAGTTTTGTATTATTAAAATTGAAATGTTATGCATTATATCATCATGTTAGTCAACAATACATACAATCAATTGCTAGTCATGGTTCTCATTTTTTGCATAATGTTACACTCGAATTATACCTTAATTTTTCCTATTTTTGATGATGAATCTATTATTCTTTACAGCCGAACTTTCTGATATTGATATATTGTACAGTACAACTAGGGAGATTTACTTATCTACATGAGACTAATTGCACATTTTTATGTAATGTGATATCTATTTTTATATTTTACATTTTCCAATTTTTATATGATGGAATATGTGTGGATTGAATCCAAATAAAGATATTCTATTCTATTCTATTTTATGTTAATCAACAATAAATACAATCAATTGATAGTCATGGTTTCCTTTTATAACCGAACTTTCTGATGCTGATAAATTGTACAGTACAACTAATTGCACATATTTATGTGATGTGATATCTTTTTATATTGTACATTTTCCAATTTTATTATTTGATGGAACATATGTGGTTTGAATCCAAATAAAGATATTCTACTCTATTCTATTTTAAAATAAACATGAGTATTAAACTGAAAATAGTGTTCTGTGCATATGTGAATAAAATGTCCTTAAATAGACTGCAATATATATATATATATATATATATATATTTATATGTAGAGTAAGTTAAATTAATTATCGGACAGAAATTAACCTCTCGTATAAAAATAAATCAATTTTTATTTTTGGACATTTGATGTTATCGCTGGTTTCGTAAAACAATATTGCTTGAGGCCATTAGGAAGCTACCTAATCCCATTTTGGGCCTACAAAACGAGGTAGAATCCTTGCTTGGACCCACTGGAAACTGAGCAGATAATAAACAAATATGCGCAGTTAGATATGCCAAATCTTGGCCCCATAGAAATACTGAGGGAATTACGGAAACGTTGGTATAAAACCAACATTTCTGACCATGAGGCTAAGGTTGTTTTTATTAACAATCTTCCCCAAACATTAAAACTCTCTTGCCAGACAGCTCCCCAACACTCTCTCTATAGATGACTTATCTGAGAGATGTGAGTTAGAATATAGGGTTTTGGAACCCAAAGTGAATCCATCATCCTTTTCTTCACCCCCGCAAGATGATAGAATCTCCTCCTTAGAGAGAACAGTGGCGAACATGGCCAAAGTTCTAGAAGGATTGGCCATTACCAAATCGGAGATAAATCATGTGAATGCTCGACCAAAATTCGTTTCCAAGTCAAATTATAATGGTAGGCGGCGATCGAGATCTCCGCAATCATTTAATAAATATGCTCTAAAGAACTGGTGTTATAACCACCAGAAGTTTTTTTATGCTTGCCAAGTTTGTCTTTGTCGTTCCGAAGAATTTCCGAATGAGTGTCAATTTCCACAGCTGACGGAGAGGACAACAGACCGCAGGCACAAGGGTGCATCAGTATCGGGAAACGTCTGGCGCAGGAAGTAGAAGACCGTACTTTCTGCACATCAACGGCATCAACGGCGCTACAGGGAAGAAGCCAACTACAATCCGACATCCCTGTCGACTCTTTTCGTCCACGCCGAATTTTTCACATAGAGAACCAAACAGACAATGCCGGTCGCTATCACCAGCCTACTTGTTTGCATGACCCGGCCAAACAGCCAAACGAACTTCTGCACCTTCTTGATTTCAAAACTGGCGAAGAGTACATCGTAGACACAGGTGCGGCAGTCTCAGTTCTCAAAGGTGATTCAATGGCCGAGATGTCGCTAGGCGTTCTTCTCGCAACAGCTACAGGCGAGCCCATACCAACTTATGGCTGCCAATACCGCACACTCAACATAGGTCTACGACGTGAATTTTCCCACAACTTCATCATTGCCAAGGTCTCACATAATATAATAGGCCTTGATTTCCTTCTAAAATTTCGGCTCATTGTTGATCTTGCCAATCAAAAGATCATCGACCCCTCCACCGGACTTGAACAAAGCTTTTGGACACTTGCCTCCGAGCGTTTGGAGTTACAGGTCATTCAGCCAACCCCAGTGCATCATTCAGCAGAGATATCAGCAGCTCTTCGAAAATACAAATCGCTTTTCGATCTTAACAAATCCGAGCTACGAGTCTCCAACACGATGCATCATATCGTCACAGAAGGACAACCTATTGCACTCAAGAAGCGACCACTGGCTCCTGCTAAGCTGAAAGCTGCCCAAGAAGAATTCTCAAGGCTTTTGGAAGAGGGAATCATCAGACCATCGAAAAGTTCATGGGCGTCACCACTGCACTTAGTCTCAAAATCAAACGGATCGTACAGAGCCTGTGGAGACTACCGTAAGCTAAATTCAGTGACAAAATCTGATGCATATCCTATTCCAAATATCAACACCTTACTTGAAAAACTCAACGGCAGCAATTTCTTCTCAGTGATTGACCTCAGACAAGCCTACCATCACATCCCGGTAGCACCAGAGGATATCGAGAAAACTGCAGTCATCACTCCATTTGGCCTTTTCGAATATCTTTACATGCCTTTTGGACTTAAGTGTGCTACACAGACATTTCAAAGATTCATAGACAACATACTTCGCGACGACTCTGCTTATTGTATGTCATATCTCGATGACATTATGGTATTCAGTCCAGATCTAGAATCTCATGCGAAACATCTACGAAATGTCCTCTCACGCTTATCCAACCACGGACTCAAGATCAACTGTGACAAGACGCAGATTGCAACTTCATCCGTCGACTTCTTAGGGCATCGTATCACGGCCCAAGGTATTCAACCGTTGCCGTCAAAGACGAATTCAATCAAGAATATCAAGTCACCAAGGACTTTGAGCGATTTGCAGAAAATCCTGGGAGTACTAAACTATTATCGCAAGTTCCTTCCAGGCCTTTCAAAACAACTTTATCCTTTGTGCAGGCACCTGCGGAACCGAAAAGGACTTAGCAAGAATTCCATCATTGCTTGGTCATCCGAAGACGAGGAATTACTTCGACTTGCCATCAACTCGTTAGCAAATGCCACAATGCTAACGCATCCAGATTTCGAAAAGCCATTTCTACTCACGACAGATGCTTCTGAATTCGCTATTGGAGCCACTTTGGAACAAGAGATCGACGGAGTTCGGAAGCCTATCAGTTTCTACTCGCGTACTCTCCAACCAGTAGAAACGAGGTACGACACTTTCGGCCGAGAACTTCTCGCCATCCACGACGCAGTGCGCCATTTTATCAGCATCATTGGCAGTAGCAGATTTGTTGTTTTCACAGATCATGCACCACTAGTTAGCGCACTTCGAAACGCAACTTCATCTATCGCCAAGTACCCTGCCAGAGTGGAAAGACAGCTTTCTCGTCTAAGCGAATGGCAATTTGACGTCTTTCACGTCAAGGGCAAACAGAACTTCATTGCAGATGCCCTGTCCAGGCCAGACGTCTCTCTACAACCACCTTCGCCGTCACCATTCACTGTCAACTCCGTGGCACTCAGTGAACCTGCACTAACGCCAACTCTCCTGCGAACTGAACAACGCGGTGACATTCACATTCAAAGATCAATAGCCCGTCACCCAACCAAGTTCATATGCCGTCTGTGGGAAGGCTTACCAATTGTTTACTTCACGGGTACGCAGCCCAACAAGCCAGTTCTGCCGACCAGCCTTCAGAGAAAGGTTTTCGATTCAATTCACTCAATTTCTCACCCAGGAAGCCAAGCGACTGTCCGACTTCTTACAGATCGTTTCTGGGGTCACAGACTTAGGCAGAATGTTAAACGATGGGTCTCAGAGTGTGCAATTTGTCAGAAAAACAAGATCACACGACACACTCGTTCTAAGTTGCAACATTTTCGGTCTACTTCTCGCCTAGCCATCGTCCACATCGACATAGTTCATCTGACAAAGGTTCAAGGTTTCAGCTACCTTCTAACTATGATCGATAGATTTACACGGTGGCCTGCGGCATTACCTCTTGGCACCATTTCTGCAGACGAAGTAACTAACGGTTTTATCTCTGCATGGATATCCAATTACGGTGTTCCCAATGAGGTCATCACGGACAGAGGCACTTGCTTCTCATCTGATCGTTTCAAAACCACCTTGCGGTACATGGGATGCATCTTACGCCAGACGACTGCCTACCATCCCCAAGCTAATGGCATGGTAGAGAGAATGCATAGGGAACTCAAAGCAGCTTTAGCATCCTCGTCCATTAATGGCAACTGGGTCGATGCACTACCTTTAGTTCTGCTGGCCATGCGTTCCCGTACTCGAGAATCCATTAAAACGTCTGCGTCACAACTCTTGTATGGCATGGATCTACGCCTGCCTAGTCAGCTCCCACGTCTACTACCGGCACAAGATGACCCACAAGACGAAGCTACCCGCCTTCGACTTCATTTCGGTAACATGTCCGAACAGCAGCCGAGACACACGCCTCGTCCAGTCTTCGTTCACCCACAGCTCCACAGCTGCAAGAGAGTACTCGTTCGCAACAATAATGCTGTTGCACCACTACAACCAAAGTATCGCGGTCCTTACCCGATTTTACTAAGACAGCCAAAATACTTCATCATTATGCAAGGCGCTACACCGACATCAGTAAGCATAGACAGGTTAAAACCGTTTATCGAACCACCTGATCCTGAGAGCGTTCAACCTTCTACACACGTCTCAGGCTCCGTCTGCCCACAATCTCAATAACCTGCTTTGTATAACGCGTAATTAATTTTTTTAAAACATTAACATTAACTATAAAATTTTTTTAACCTTTCGTTATTTTTAGTATTTGTCTCACGTGGCATAACCAGCTGTTCTTAGCTAACAATTGTGTAGCATTTTTGAACAGTTCTTTGGTATTATGCCATCTCTGAGGCAATGTTCGTGTACATATTTTTATGCAGTTACCTTTGATTTTAATGTATATATTTTTACATTATAATGTATTTCTCACACATGACATTACACTGCCTATTTTGGTATGACCAGCTACTTAGAGCTAACGCTTTCGTGTAGCAACACTAAGTAGTGATCAGCTTCATATCATGGTACAGGCCACTTTCAATGCATATCTCAACTTTATCTATTTCACAAAGACCACTCTACAAATGTCATGACCACAACGTCGAGCACTCTAGCTCCTTTGGTCGTATACAAACACATTGACAACGATCCAACCTGCTTAGGTTTTAACTTAAACCTGGCAAATTCAGAGGCGATTTACCTCGAAATCTTCACGCTGCGGCTCCAAAAACTTACACTGCTCTATTTTGCCTCACGTGCTATGACCGTCCACTAGAGCTAACAATTTGTGTAGCAATTCCTAGTGGTTACCTGGCATCATATCATTGTTGAAGCAACCAACAAGCATATTTAAGCCCAGCACTTATGGTTCATCATATTTTTGCTTAACTTGGTTCGAACTCTGTCATGCATTTCTTATCTAGCCTCGCAGAGAGGAATATTTTTTTCTTTTTTTTCAGAGAGGAAAGTGTTGTAACGACACAAATCAATCGCCGACATATTGCGTAAATTAAATTCAAATTTATTTACGTTGCACCAATGAGAAAAAAGCAAAATTGCCGTTTAACCACGTTTAACCACGTTTAACCAATAGTATGCAAGTACACATATTGCATGCTATTTAAGCACGGTAATTTACCATGCAAGTCAGTTGGTCGTATCTGCGTTCTGCCTCGTGTTACACATGTGCGTGCTGTCGGCTGTCAATACCTACGCTGGATATTGATTTGTTTCACCAACAATTGGCAACATTCGTGACTCACCGTGTTGCACTTCAGCCAGCAAGACGAGCCAATTAATGCAGAACTTCAACCAAGTTGTCCACACATGATAACAACAGCAGGAACCACAACCAGAGTCCACCCAAGGAACAGAACATCAACTTACATATATATATAACTTACGCGAACGCCGCCAAGGCCCTCTTAAGGGCCCCCATATGAGTAACTAATCTCTATTCAGAGCACCTTAACCGAGTTTGTAACGTCGTACGGCATTCACACTGCAACCCTTCCTCTGGTTTCGACATCACAAAGAAGGAACACCAGTCAGTCAACCAGAGCCGGTTTTATGTGTCTAGGAGTACTTCTGGACACTGCTAGACTAACTAAATTTCTCGGCATTTACCGGAGAATACAATTACCGCTCCTAATGAGGGTCACCAACAGTAATTGTATCTCAGTCTCTAAGGCTCTAAACCTCCTTTGTAACGTCGCACGGAATTTACTTGCAGCCGTGGCATTTACACTTAGTTTATTTATGGGATCTTTCCGTTCATTTCTTTGATTTTTCCATTTATTTCTCGGAGCATTCTGTTCCTTTATGGGTTCGTTCCATTTATTATTGGTATCTTTCCGTTTATTTATGGGATATCCTGTAAAAATCCGTTTGATTAGGAACATTTACTGAAACGTCTATATGTGTTACTGCATATTAAATCATTGCGAATTCTTTTGCGGGAGTATATTACAATTTTGCTATCGAAACTTTAGTGCGAATTTACTTATAACCGACAATCTGTACAATTAGGTTATGTTAATACTGGTACACAAATGTCGCTTAATGAGTTTTCAACCTAAGCATACTGCTGTATACAATGCGCTTTGACTTACAATAAGCTTCCAAAACATTGCACAGTCACATGAAATATGCTGAATCTAACAACAAGGCGTTAGAACTCCACAACAGTTATTTAGAATTGCTGGACACAATTACTGTTGTAAAGGCTCCTAACCTATTAGTGTCTGAGAACCCCATAGATGCCAGATCGTGATCAGTCTTTAATTGTATAATAGAATCTGACAAGCTAGTACTTTCATTCATATCTGTTAAATTCATACCTGCCATGTCTTGAGCTAACTTGTTAGTGTCCTCAAACTTAAGATGAGCCTCCATATCGATCGTATTTAATTATTAATTTGATACTTAATGTCAGGCAATCGGAATGTGAAACCTTTCGCGTTACAAAACACCCTAACAAATAATCTGGAAAGAAATAGACGTGAAAAACAGAATTATTAAATTACCTGTTCCAGAACGTCCCCAATATATGCGTAAGTGAGAATATAAGACAGTGTTAGCAGGAATATATTGTGGAAATCGAGTAAACGAAAATGGAGGAAATGAAATAAATGCAGCAGGCCGAGCAAGTTAAAACCAGTCACGTACAGAATACTCGAAAACTGAAATTGGGCACAATTCTAAGTATTTATACAGTCAAGTATTTAAACAAAGAAAATTCTAGAAAATAAACGAAAAATATCTTTTTAAATTAAATTCATTTCAATCAGCCAAGGATGTTTAAACTTATCAGTTATTGTCACTTTAATTTTGGCGGAGGAAATATCTTCCTCCACAGTGTGGTTATAAAACTGATCTTTTCAAGGCGAATTTTAAAGTTTACCATTCTATTTTTTCTGATAGTGCCATTATTTATATTTAATCAGAGCTGTAACGACACAAATTAATTGCCAACATATTGCGAAAATTAAATTAAATTTTATTTACGTTGCACCAATGAGAAAAAACGAAACTTGCCGTTAACCAATAGTGTGCAAGTAGACATATATTACTATGGCATGGCTATTTAAGCACGGCAAATTTACCATGCAGTTCAGTTGTCGCATTTGCCTTCTGCTTTGCGTTACGTGTGCGTGCTGTCGGCTGTCATTACCTACGCTGGTTATTGGATTTGTCTTCACCAACAATTGGCAACATCCGTGACTCATCTTGTTGCTGTACAACCAGCGAGACGAGCCAATTAATGCAGAACTTCAACGAAGTTTCCACATCGAGATTACAACGCAACAACAGAAGGAACCACAGCCAGAGTCAACCCAAGGCTCTAGGACATCTTCACACTGAAGGATCATTCTCGGCATTTGCCGGAGAACGCACGACCGGCCCTGTTAAGGGCCCCCTATCAGAACAATAACTCTATATCCATAGCACTTTAACCGAGTTTGTAACGTCGTACGGCATTTACTTGAAGCTGGGGCGTTTACAAAATTGGCGACCGCGCCAGGATATTGAGTATTGTACTGTTTTTTTGGTATAAATAAAATTGACTTTCTTTTTCATTTATTTGGGATAAAAATAGATTAACATTTGCGTTTACGTCTTCTTTACTCTGGTCGTGGTCTTCTGGGAATTTTGTTGGGTATACATGTCTCTAAAGTCGTGGTCTTCTGGTGAATTTTGTTGGGTATATTGTTGTCTCTAAATTCGTGGATTTCTGGTGAATTTTTTGGGTATATGCTCTGTTCAACTTTCCTACGTACAAAACTGCACCGTACGTACTCGACAGGCTCAATTGCGGAAATTTCAATTTTTGGAAGCAGTTACTGTGACGTGTTTTGTGAAGGAACTAATTCATCTGTTTTCTGCGCTCATCCAACTGCGGGAGACCTTCAACTGTGGAAGCTGTTTGTGGGTAAGCGTTTCGTTAAAGTATATTTATACATTTTCATATTGCTTATAAATTTATGCTTTTAAGATCCCGTAAGATTGTTAGAATGTCAGGTCCAATTTTAGATATTGATGTTCCTGTTTGGGATGGAGATAGTGAACTATTCTTTATGCGCGTAGACTCCGCTTTCTCCCCGTTTCCTGATTATGACAGTCATCAAAAACTGTCGAAGGTTTTTGCTAAACTACCTTCTGAATTGCAGCGACGGATTTATCCTAAGCTTGAGGCCATTAGGAAGCTACCTAATCCCATTTTGGGCCTACAAAACGAGGTAGAATCCTTGCTTGGACCCACGGAAACTGAGCAGATAATAAACAAATATGCGCAGTTAGACATGCCAAACCTTGGCCCCATCGAAATTTTGAGGGAATTACGGAAACGTTGGTATAAAACCAACATTTCTGACCATGAGGCTAAGGTTGTTTTTATTAACAATCTTCCACAAGCATTAAAACTCTTTGCCAGACAGCTTCCCAACACTCTCTCTATAGATGACTTATCTGAGAGATGTGAGTTAGAATATAGGGTTTTGGAACCCAAAGTGAATCCGTCATCCTTTTGTTCACCCCCGCAAGATGATAGGCTCTCCTCTTTAGAGAGGACAGTGGCGAACATGGCTAAAGTTCTAGAAGGATTGGCCATTACGAAATCCGAGCTAAATCAAGTGAATGCTCGACCCAAATTCGTTTCCAAGCCAAATTATAACGGTAGGCGGCGATCGAGATCCCCGCAATCCTTTAACAAATATGCCCCAAAGAACTGGTGTTATAACCACCAGAAGTTTTTTATTCATGCCAAGTCTGTCTTTGTCGTTCCGAAGAATTTCCGAATGAGTGCCAATTTCCACAGCTGACGGAAAGGACAACAGACCACAGGCGCAAGGGTGCATCAGGATCGGGAAACGTCTGGCGCAGGAAGTAGAAGACCGTACTTTCTGCGCATCAACGGCATCAACGGCGCCACAGGGAAGAAACCAACTACAATCCGACATCCCTGTCGACTCTTTTCGTCCACGCCGAATTTTTCACATAGAGAACCAAACGGACAACGCCGGTCGCAATCACCAGCCTACTTGTTTGCATGACCCGGCCAAACAGCCCAACGAGCTTCTGCACCTTCTTGATTTCAAAACTGGCGAAGAGTTCATCGTAGACACAGGTGCGGCAGTCTCAGTTCTCAAGGGTGATTCAATGGCCGAGATGTCGCTAGGCGTTCTTCTCGCAACAGCTACAGGCGAGCCCATACCAACTTATGGCTGCCGGTACCGCACACTCAACATAGGTCTACGACGTGAATTTTCCCACAACTTCATCATTGCCAAGGTCTCACATAATATAATAGGCCTTGATTTCCTTCTGAAATTTCGGCTCATTGTTGATCTTGCCAATCAAAAGATCATCGACCCCTCCACCGGACTTGAGCAAAGTTTTTGGACACTTGCCTCCGAGCGTTTGGAGTTACAGGTCATTCAGCCAACCCCAGTGCATCATTCAGCAGAGATATCAGCAGCTCTTCGAAAATACAAATCGCTTTTCGATCTTAACAAGTCAGAGCTACGAGTCTCCAACACGATGCACCATATCGTCACAGAAGGACAACCTATTGCACTCAAGAAGCGACCACTGGCTCCTGCTAAGCTGAAAGCTGCCCAAGAAGAATTCTCAAGGCTTTTGGAAGAGGGAATCATCAGACCATCGAAAAGTTCATGGGCGTCACCACTGCACTTAGTCTCCAAATCAAACGGATCGTACAGAGCCTGCGGAGACTACCGTAAGCTAAATTCAGTGACAAAATCTGATGCATATCCTATTCCAAATATCAACACTTTACTTGAAAAACTCAACGGCAGCAATTTCTTCTCAGTGATTGACCTCAGACAAGCCTACCATCACATCCCGGTAGCACCAGAGGATATCGAGAAAACTGCAGTCATCACTCCATTTGGCCTTTTCGAATATCTTTACATGCCTTTTGGACTTAAGTGTGCTACACAGACATTTCAAAGATTCATGGACAACATACTTCGCGACGACTCTGCTTATTGTATGTCATATCTCGATGACATTATGGTATTCAGTCCAGATCTAGAATCTCATGCGAAGCATCTACGAAATGTCCTCTCACGCTTATCCAACCACGGACTCAAGATCAATTGTGACAAGACGCAGATTGCAACTACATCCGTGGACTTCTTAGGGCATCGTATCACGCCACAAGGTATTCAACCTTTGCCGTCAAAGGCGAATTCAATCAAGAATATCAAGTCACCGAGGACTGTTAGCGAGTTGCAGAAAATCCTGGGAGTACTAAACTATTATCGCAAGTTCCTTCCGGGCCTTTCAAAACAACTTTATCCTTTGTGCAGGCACCTGCGGAACCGAAAAGGACTTAGCAAGAATTCCATCATTGCTTGGTCATCCGAAGACGAGGAATTACTTCGACTCGCCATCAACTCGTTAGCAAATGCCACAATGCTAACACATCCAGATTTTCAAAAACCATTTCTACTCACGACAGATGCTTCTGAATTCGCTATTGGAGCCACGTTGGAACAAGAGATCGACGGAGTTCGGAAGCCTATCAGTTTCTACTCGCGTACTCTCCAACCAGTAGAAACGAGGTACGACACTTTCGGTCGAGAACTTCTCGCCATCCACGACGCAGTGCGCCATTTTATCAGCATCATTGGCAGTAGCAGATTTGTTGTTTTCACAGATCATGCACCATTAGTTAGCGCACTTCGAAACGCAACTTCATCTATCGCCAAGTACCCTGCCAGAGTGGAAAGACAGCTTTCTCGTCTAAGCGAATGGCAATTTGACGTCTTTCACGTCACAATTTTGCTTCAAAAATGATATGATTCGAAATAAACACTGCTAATAACTATACAAATTGTTCGACGTAGAGGTTGGCCATACCGCATGAAACGAAATAGAATAATACTGATAGGTTTTCAGAACCTCAGCGTAAAAATTACAACTGAAAATGCCAGATTTAAATTGTTGCCTGAGCAGGCTGAATCAAAGTCAATGAGAGTTCAATATGATCATAGGTGCTAGTGTGTTCTCGATGTTGTGGAACATTGTATTTGTTGATAAATATGCCAAATGCGTTACTGATGTATTTGCGGCATGCATAAAAATTGACTATACTATGATGTGAAATCGGTGACTACTTAGTGTTGGTAAACTAAGTGTTAGCTTTAAGTAGATTGTCATATCAAAATAAGGAAGTATGGGTCCTGGCATGAGCAAATTCGTACAACTTTATGGTTTATTAAAAAAAACAAATGAAGTGTACTCAAACCTTGTCGCAGAAATGACATAATACCGATAAATATCCATAGACGCTACACAATTGTCGACTAAAAAGCTAGATATGCCAAGCGAAACAATTAAGAATTTAAAAAATGAATCCTGTGGATTCAAACATTTTTCAGTTATATACTAATAAATGAATTTTATTAGCTCTTCATTTAGATTAAGTCAATTTGGCATCATATAAGACATAAAGTTCGAAATAACCATCCACAATATCTCATTATAAAAGGATATATTTATTTTGATAATCCGGGAAGTAACTTGCAATAGTAGTTGAGAACTCTCAATTTTTTCCTGTGCGTTTTTCAAAGTCTTTGGTTAAGCAATTTTTTTGATCGATATAGCATTAGAGGGAAACGTTTGCATACCTTGAGGTGTGTTACGGTGCACTAGGAAATCAATGGCTGTATTTGCAATTTGCGTTTTATCATAATTTATGCTGAGCCCATGATCTGATAAGTGTGATAGAACATTTTTAGACACTTGGTATGAAAGTCTAAGTTAAGACTAAAAACAATTCTGTCATCAAGATATGACATGCAGTAATAAACGTCATCGTAGAGAATGCACAAGATCTTCCTAAATGTCTAAGTGGCACACTTGAAATAAAGACGTAAAGGTACACAAAAATCTTAAAGCAGTGATGACTGCAGTTTTCTTTATATCTTCTTGGGCAACCGGAATGAGATAAATTACTGAAAAGTAATTGCTACCACTGAGTAATTTAAGCAATGTATTTATATTAAGAAAGTGGTTCACATCGGATTTGGTCACAGTATTGAGCTTGCGGTAATCCCCACAGGATTTGTATGTTTTTTTCATGTAGATACCAAGTGTAATGTTGATGACTATGAGCATTTCGAATGTTTGGCGATGCCTATTTGCAAAAGTTGTAAAAAATCTTATTTTAGGTAAAGGTCTATTTAATTGCAATATGTTGACAAGTTGTGGTTGTATAATACATCATGTTAAGGACTCATTGCTCTTACTGGCTGGGTTGGGACAATGACTTAAAATTTTGAAGATCTGTTGATATTTCTGCCAAAGAACGCTCTAGAAACGGCTGTGTGACATGCAACTACAAACGTTAAGAGTCAAGTTTCCAGAAACTGTGCTCAAGTCCGGTTAAGGGGCCGATGATATTTTGATTAGCAAGCTAAACAAGTATCCGTTATTTTAACTGAAATTCTTGGCAAAGATGAAGTCGTGAAAAAATGCACGCTGTAAACCTATGTTAAGAGAGCGATGCCGGCAAACAAAGGTGGGATTGTAGAGCATATAAAGACATTTCAGCCATGGATTCACACCTGATAACAGAAACTGCAGCACATGTGTCTACGATGTCTACAGAATGGACTTCAGGAGAAAAAAGTGAGCTTTTATCAGAATCAATTTTCCGTATATAAGTTTTCTCCTGGTTTATTTAAGGCCATTAAGCATAAGTATATTCGCATTGAGAACGTAAGCTGAGTAATAAAAGATGCGCACGAGTTGGAAATGACAAGGCAACTGAGTTCTATAATCATAATTTCGGTATATTTGAACAATTTGAATTGATTATCTTTTCCTTTTATCTGCTATCGTTCTTTGTTAAAAATAATATATATTATATAGCCATATGAGAATTTGAAACAGAGATGGGTGGATCTCGACAGATTATAGCTTGTCTTTGAAGTCGTAAATCAGTTAAGGAGATAAAAGACAAGCAGCGTGAATACGTTAACTCAGCCGAACCGAAAGCCTCAATATTATCTAGGAAGATTAGGGCACATTTGCGTCTTTAAATGATAATAATTGTCTTTTTTAAGGACGCAGTCTAAATTAATATAGCTGAAGTGCTCGTACAGGAAACTTATGTTTATTAGAAATAATTATCAATGCTGTTCAGTTTTAGGAAATGGGGAGATAACCGATAACATAGGTTCTGGCTGACAAAGAGACACCTGCTTAAAAGCTCCGCAAGAGGAGTGTAGCCATTATAACACAAGAGAGTTAACATGACAACATAGATTCAATATAAGTCGGACAGATTTTCTTTAATTTAGATTTCTTAATGGCTTGAACTATTGTCGGTGATACGTAAAGCTAAAGAAGAGTCCCAATGACACTTTCTACAGCCCATGTATTAGTCGCGGGGTAAATATTTATAAGTTCAACTGAATGGCTGCTGTGGAGGAAGATATTTCCTCCGACAAAATTAAAGTGACAATTATTGATAAATTTAAACCACCTTGGCTGATTGAAACGAAGTTTATTTAAAATGAAATTATTCGTTTATTTTCTAGAACATTGTTTGTCGAAATACTTGACAGTAAATATACATTGAATCGTGCGCAGTTTCAGTTTCGGTTATCTGTACGTGACTGGTTGTAATTTCCTCGGCGTGCTGCATTTATTTCATTTCCTCCATTTTACGTTTACTCGATCTCCACAATATATTCCTGCTAACACTGTCTTATATTTTTATTTCGTACATATTGGGGACGTTCTGGAACAGGTAATTTAATAATTCTGTTTTTCACGTCTATTTCTTTCCAGATTATTTGTTCGGGTGTTTTGTAACGTGAAAGGTTTCACATTCCGATTGCCTAACATTAAGTATCAAATTAATAATTAAGTACGATCGACATGGAAGCTAATCTTAAATTTGAGGACACTAGCAAGTTAGCTCAAGACATGGCAGGTATGAATTTAACAGATATGAATGAAAGTACAAGCTTGTCAGATTCTATTATACAATTAAGACTGATCACGATCTGGCATCTATGGGGTTCTCAGACACCAATAGGTTAGGAGCCTCTACAAAATTTGGCGACCGCGCCAGTCCAAGAATATTCAGTCTACCGCCATATAAATCTGAAAAATACTCAAGTTGGGTCGGGGATGCCCAAATGATATTTAGCGCTTATAATATCGTAAACCCTATGGAGAAATTTGTTGCAGCATGGATGGCATTGCCTGAGAATTTCCGAAACGCCTTGGAAAATTTCAGAGACAGAACTGTGGAAGAAAAACCGTACAATGCATTTGAGTTATTAATGGCCGAAATTCAACAGAGATATCAGCCTGGAAGATCGGCACAAATGTGCGAATTATTACGCTTAGAAAAGATGGGGCGTCAACTACCATCAGAGTTTTACGAACGCCTTTGCACGAAAGCTTCCAGGTTGAATATATCCAGAGATGTGGTAAATTCTATTTTTACAGCTGAGCTACCATCTAGGCTTAGAACCACATTGGAAGTATTTGAAACTATGAACATTGATTGGCCAACAAAACTCAGAGGGCTAGACGGTGTGTATAAACAGCAGGAACCACAAGTACATGCTGTAACAGCAGATTCTGTCATGGTGCAGCCAGTCAGGGCAGATGCCGAAACCAACCTGACTATACAAGAAACCTTGCGTTACTTATGTAGAGAAGTTGCTAGTATACGTCGAGACATTTCGCAACTTCAGAGTCAGGATAGATATACTAGACGTCGAGGGAGTCACTCGCGTCAACGCTTCGAAGGGCCACGCGGATGGTGTAAGGCACATTGCGAATACGGACGAAGTGCAAAGTGCCAAGGTGAGAATTGTATATACCCGCGATTAGGTGGACCCAGATGGAAAGGAAGCACTAAACCGGTAGAGAGAAATCCATCACCGGGAAAAGGATGAAACCCCCGCTAGTAGGAGCCGTAGGGGGGTTCCATTGCAAAGGCTCCCAGATATGCCTTTAAAAGGCATACTTAAGGCAAAGGTTAAAAATGCGACAAGACCAGTTAGCACCGATACAGAGGGCAAGAGAGTCCGATTCTTACTAAGCGGAGATCTGGAAAACATTGCCGGATTATCCAGCAACAAATTCATTATTAAAGATGAATTATCTGGACTGGAATTTCTCATCGATACGGGTGCTGAGGTAAGCATAGTTAGGTCAGACGTGGTGGAAGCAGATTGCCCCACATTTGATTATCAACTATGGGCCGCTAACGGTAGTCCGATAGGAGTCAAAGGGATGAAAGAAATGTCGGTGACGTTAGGCCAGAAATCTTCCTTTACATGGAATTTTCTCGTAGCCGATGTCAAGGACCATATCATTGGGATGGATTTCTTGACACATTTCAAACTGACATTAGACCCCAAAGCTAGGACTATCGCAGAAGGCGTAGGGGTGTCAACACATACTGAGTCTAACACATCGGCAGTTAGAACAGTTCTTTTACCCGTCCAACGGTCGCACATGACTTTGCCGATATCATTGAGAAGCACCTAGCAGTGTTTCAGCCTTTCAGTGCCAAAAGGATAGGATTGAAGACAGGAGTAGAACACCAAATAGAATTGGTGGCTCCATTGCCTTGTTCACCAAAGGCTCAACCATTGGCACAACACAAGCAACAAGTTGCTTTGTCCGAATTTCACCAATTGCGCAAAGAGGGGATTTGTAGAAGGTCAAATTCCAATTTTGCTTCCCCAATAGTGGTAGTTCCCAAACCTGAACCGGGTCAATGGAGGGTTTGTGGAAATTATCGTCTATTAAACTCAGTGACGAAGGGTGATTCTTATCCTCTCCCTAACCAGAGTACTTTACTCCGAGATATAATGGGATATGAGGTTTATTCAACTTTAGATCTCCAGAAAGCGTACAATCAGATATCAATCAAGGAAAGTTCGATAACACTTACAGCAGTCAGATTTCTAGGAGAGGGATCGCATGAATTTCTTTGAATGCCTTTTGGTTTGAAAAATGCCAGTCATACATTGCAGCGTTTGGCTGAAGAAATCTTTCAGAATTATCCATTTGCGAGGGTGTACATAGAGCGTACATTATAAGTGGTTGTCTATGCGAAACGTCGTAGAAGTCAAATGGACCACGAACCATATGTGCCAAGTTGGAGTTACGGGCCCAAAAATTATCCAAGTATTACACGACATGACGAATTCCATCCATTAAAGCCACCATTCGATTAATTAAGGACAGATACGTATGGCCGCACATGTCTAAAGACATGCGAGGTCTGGGTAAGAGCCTGTGCCAAGTGTCAAACGGTCAGCGTGTGGAGACAGATACCAGAACCGAGATAAAGAATATTGGGATACTAATTGGACGGTTCAGACACGTATATATAGACATTGTCGAAATGCCCGAGGTAAATGGCCACAAATATTTGCTAACTATGGTAGATCGATTTAGTCGCCAATTCGAAGTGGCGATTTTAAAAGACATGACAGCGCAAGAAGTCTTGTTCGCGTTTCTACATAATTGGATATCGCGTTATGGTGTTCCGGAAAAGGTCACTAGTGATCGCGGTAGTCAATTTATGTCCGAGCTTTTCGAAAGATCTCTCAACATCATGGGAACAACTGTATTGCATACTAGCGCATACAACCCACGAGCAAATGGGATGGTAGAAAGGCTGCATCGTGAACTGAAAGCTGCGTTAAGGTGTACTAGTGGAACAAGCTGGATACACGATCTTCCTATAGTACTACTCGCCATGCGCAACAGATATAGGGCACAATTAGGTACTTCAATAGCAGAACTGGTTTATGGAGAACCATTAAGGTTGCCTGGAGATCTTCTAATAGAAACTCCAAGTAGTCTTGATTGGGCTTCTAGTTATGTAGATTGGTTCGTAGGAGCACTTAGAGATAAGATGTGTCGTTTGGCTCCGACCAAGACTAGAAAAGCAAAAACCAAGTGCTATGTGTCCTCTGATCTAAGATCGGCTTCGCATGTGTATGTAACTAATGAAAATAGGAAGAATTGCCTGACACCATTTTACAAAGGACCATATAAGGTCAAGAGGATCACTGGCAAAATTGTTATCATAGATATAAATGGCATTGAGGATTGTGTTAAGTTGAATCGTTGCATTCACCAGTTTATCTGGTTAGACGATACGACTGAATTAGCAGATGCGTTGAATGACCAACTTCTCTGGGCGAATCTGATATGTGCAATCCCACCATACAGGCAGAACTCAGAAGACGCGTTGTCTAATATAGCAAAATCTTATTCTACCAGTTCACAACATGAAAACCAGATGAAACGGAAGAACGAGTGACAACTATCCAGGGCGCGATGCCGACTTGAGGGGCGCCATAATGCACAACTCGTTCTGGAAGAGTGCAACGTCAGCCCAAGAATCATGATTACGTCTATTACTAGCAGTCTTTTTTTGAGAAGGTGGTGTATGGGGATGAAGATAATTCCTCCGCCAAAATTAAAGTGACATTAACTGATAAATTTAAACCACCTTGGCTGATTGAAACGAATTTTATTTAAAAAGAATTTATTCATTTATTTTCCAGAACTTTCTTTATTTAAATACTTGACTTTGAATTGTGCGCCATTTTCAGTTTTCGAGCATTACTGTCCTCGACTGGTTGTAACTTCTTCGGCCTGCTGCAATTATTTCATTTTTCTTCATTTAAAGTTTACTCGATTTCTACAATATACGCCTGCTAACACTGTCTTCTATTTTTACTATCGCACGCATTTGGGGACGTTCTGGAACAGGTAATTTAATAATTCTGTTTTTCACGTCTATTTCTTTCCAGATTATTTGTTCGGGTGTTTTGTAACGTGAAAGGTTTCACATTCCGATTGCCTAACATTAAGTATCAAATTAATAATTAAGTACGATCGACATGGAAGCTAATCTTAAGTTTGAGGACACTAGCAAGTTAGCTCAAGACATGGCAGGTATGAATTTAACAGATATGAATGAAAGTACAAGCTTGTCAGATTCTATTATACAATTAAAGACTGATCACGATCTGGCATCTATGGGGTTCTCAGACAACAATAGGTTAGGAGCCTCTACAATACAAGTTATTTTCATCCAAGTCAATGAAATTTACAGTTGTTTTTGATTTGTGAAATATTTTTTCTGGCTGATGGCGAATTGTTGAGAAGTGCGAAATTTTTCTAATGCACCTTTTAAACATATTTTATTTAGCACTGAAAATATGTGTCGGAAACACCAGTTTGCCTTTGTTTTAATCATAATTTAATTAAATCTGCCCATTTTTGTCTTATCTGCGCTTTTTATAATCGCAGAATACCAGAATCGCCAACTCAAACAGAGACCTTTTCAAGATGAGAAATACTTTTTTAAATATTAAGATTGCTGTTTGCCAATGTAAACTTTAGTTGATCCATTATTAGCCAGCTATTGTATAATTGTCTTAAATTATATTAATATAAACAATATTGACTCCATACATAATCGAATACATAAAAGTATATATTGGACAAAGACAACCAGTAGGGCTAAGTGAAATGTCATCAAAATAAAGGTATTTAGGCGTTGCTAACCAATAACACTAACACTAAAGACATTATATTCACAATGGTAAACCACCATCGTTTAGAGAAAAATTTTTTTTAAATTGAATGTGGCAACTTGTGGCATTAGAATATGCTGATCAACACCAAGCGCTTCTACATTTAGCGTTAATCTAATATGATCGACAATACACGGAAGATAAAAAGCACATTCTTTTGTCGAAATGTGTAATCTTGAAATAGGGGCCAGTTTATTACGCACTTTTTATGATGTCTTTAGTTTGTTTTTAGTGCGAATATGCAGTATGTCAGTGATAAAAATGAAGGGCAAAGAATTTCCATAAAAACACAAGTGAATTATGTGGCTATATCGCCTGCGATGATATTATTAATTAAGTATATGGCACAATATAGTCGACTTAATGCTTTCCAATGAATGAAATTTCAACGTATTTTTAATATCTCCCGTAAGACTGGGGAATAAAGAAGGATACGTGTCAGTGATGGAGATTCCAGAAAACTTCGATGCGCTGTATATTAATCAGTCCTTCATTGGAAAGGACACACTCGAGCAGATTGTTGCCTTTATATGGAATGTTCCAAGTTATTTGAAAAGTGGTCAGCAAAAGATGTGTCTTCGGATATTTTGCTGAAGCTAAATTTTACAAGTTGGCATTAACAAGATTAACGTTAATTGAAATATTTAATGATGAAAGAAGCAATGATTTTACGGCAGGTGATAATAATTATTAAAATCAAACAAGCGATACAGATATTAACATCAGTGCTATTATATGCACATTTATCATTATAAATTACGAATTGTATAAGATAGCAAATGAAATTCATACAATAGAATTGTTTCAGCAGCTCTATAACCAACGATTGTTCCATTCTACGAATGCTTAATTAAATATAGCATATCCAAATAGAGTGAGAGATTGGGGTTTGCTAGTTGGAACTTAACGCCTAAAAAGATTTTACATAGATTCTATATGAAGAAATGGATATCCTAAAAGAATAAGTAATTATGAAATTAAAAATCGCGTGTAGTGTGCGGTAGGGTATCGTGGTAGATAGCGTCAGGAATTCTGAAGAAAACAACCCCCGGTTCGAGCTCTGTTTGCTGCAAATTTTGGACATTTATTGGCTAATTTTCAATAAAAACATAATAATTTACTGGATGAAGTTTCCGTGCTATTTAACTTCTATCTATATATAGGTCTAAATAAATTCCATATTAGCTCCAATAGAATAACAGCTAATCAGAATCATGAGTTAGTGTGTAACTGAAAATCGCGTTTACTTTAGGTCAGCGTAGTGCAGTGAATAAAGTGACAAATACCAAAGAGTTCTCGACACGATTTGAGCCCTACCCGTGGCCAAAATCTGGACAGAACTTGAATGGTTCTAATAGGTTAAATGAATAAATTTCATTTGTTGACTTCTTCTTATTTTATATTGACACATGCTTACGTAATGGATTTGTGATCGTATCAATATGAAAATCTTGATTTAAATGAAGGTTATCGCTAGCCACGCAATCAACGATTATTTAATTACATAAATCTCTAATTCATTACGACATTACCACGTAGTTTTGTATATTCCATACTGGCAGATTGTGGAAAGCCTTATGGAACGTTGGGTCTAAAGTGATGAAATATAGGCTGCAACTGAAAGAAAGTCTAACCCAATGTTTCAATAAATATACAACTGAAAATCGTGTGTAGCGTACAACCGGGTAGGACATTTGATAAAGTCACAAATTCCTTAGAAACCGGAGCCCGGTTCGAACACCATCCGCGGCAAATGCTGACCAGTACATAATATATTCACAATTTAAACAAAACCGGTCTACAGCATAAATTTCCAGTGTTAAATTAAATAATGCTTAATTTTTATTGACAAATGTTTATATAATGGGGTTTCTCTTAGTATCAAGATCTCAACGTCAATTTAAATAATTGTTATCAAAGATTATCTATTTGTTTAAATACCTCATTCCAGGTAGCGTTAAGTCTTCAATAATGACAGATTGGGAGAGGCCTTTTGGAACTTTAGACCCAAATACATTTGAAATAGGCTCAAATTGAAGCAAAGTTAATAAAATCCATGTGTTTTTATAAATTCAAATCATTTGTTGTGTGCGGCAGGAAGGTGCAGTGGATAGAGTCACAATCTTCAAAGGAAACATGCCTCGGTCAGAAACATGTTTGCAGAAATATTTTGAACATTATATCAAGATTTCCTAATAAGTTCCAAACAGTTCTTCATTCCTAGCTTAGTTTACACTCATAAATGTAAATAAAATTCTGTTTGTGTTCATATACAGCGCACAGCTTTTGTTTAAATAATTAATGTCATCAGCGGTGGAATCAATAACAGTTTCATAAATATTCATTTCTATACCACTAATCCAGGCGACGTGGTGTCTTTAGTTCTGAGGGATTGAACGTGACAAGTTGGAAATATAGGTGTAGAGTGATGCCTTCTGAGCCCGCCTGATGAAAACCCTTGCCAAATATATATATACATATATAATTTAGTGTGCAGCTGGTTGGCATAGGAGATTTACGTGGCATAATTCTGTACAGTACTTCAAGAACAACTTGTAACGACGAAACCCTTTTACTGGGTAAAGTTCTATTACTAATTAATGCATCGCATCGTTAATACTGAAAAATACAAATATATTGGGATTGGTTTTTATATAAATGTCGTATGTTTGATTATACTTTTTTCACTCCTTATGGTTATATGACAGTGAAACATTAGTCACTTTTGACTTTTGTATGGCTGGACATGATGATGATGATGAAGTTTGATTTAAATTACTTATCTCACCATCCGCACAACCAGCGTTTACTTATTTATATATTTCTACGAAGCAGTACCATCATATCAGTTAGCGTTATGACTTTTATACAGGTAAGCCCAGTGATGCTACTTGGAAGTCTATAAATGCAAATCTTGAGTGATGGGCAGCAGGAGGCGCATTTAATCGAGTAACAGAGGCTGAAGTAAATATTTCAAAGATTTAGACCTGAAAGCAGAAAAATTCTGGATAGTACGTGAGGATTGCCTAATAAGGTCTTAACCGGTATACAGAATGAATTTTAATTACCACCTTAAAAAATTCTTACTTAATTTTATGAAATTTAAAAATAATTGACTTTGGTTTATATCCACATAGCATTGTTGATTTAAATAAATACTTGTACTAGCTGCACAATCAACGTTTGCTTAACTATAGAATTTGTCAAAATTATAACGCTTCTTCAAGAATTGTTATGTGTAACGACACAAATCAATCGCCGACATATTGCGTAAATTAAATTCAAATTTATTTACGTTGCACCAATGAGAAAAAAGCAAATTGCCGTTTAACCACGTTTAACCACGTTTAACCAATAGTATGCAAGTACACATATTGCATGCTATTTAAGCACGGTAATTTACCATGCAAGTCAGTTGTGGCATTTGCCTTCTACCTGCTTCACGCGTGTGCGTTCTGTCGGCTGTCAATACGTGTGCGCTCTGTCGGCTGTCAATACCTACTCATCTTGTTGCGGGATACCGGAGAGACGAGCCAATTGAGTGCAGGACCTGCAGGACACCATCCACAACACGATCACAGCTCAACCACGGGAGCAACAAATCAACCAGAGTCCACCCAAGGCTCTAGGACATCTTCAACGCTGAAGACTTCAAGAGAACGCATTACCTGGCCCTCTTAAGGGCCCCCATATCAGTAACTAATCTCTATTCAGAGCACCTTAACCGAGTTTGTAACGTCGTACGGCATTTACTTGAAGCCGGGGCGTTTACATATGTATTCTATACTGAAATACGGATGTTGTCTAGTTTGAATGTTATGCAAAATTTTTGTCATGTAGGCTTCAACTGAAGGAAATTATGATCAAAATCGAGAATTAATATATAATTGAAAATTATGCGTATTGCATGGCAGCATAGCGCAGTGAATACAGCACCAGACACCGAAGCAAACATGTTAAGGTTGGAGCCCAATCTGTGACAAAACTCTTTGCCGTTAAAAGAGGTCTACTGAATGAACATCCTAGACTACCTGATGCAATTCCTTGGAAAGTAATTGGAGAGTTCCCCATGAGAATAAATCTGTTCTTTTAGACAAATAGCCTTGCTACATTTTACAACGCATACATGATATTTAAATATAAATATATATATATATATATATATATATATATATATATATATATATATATATATATATATATATATAGTGATCTGTGTTCATATCAAGATTTCAACTTTGCATTATATGACCGCTTTCCCCAGTCGCGTGGATGCAAACTGCATTCGAGGGAGCTATATATCCTGTCAATTCCTTGATATCTTTGTTTATACAGTTAAATACTGTTTGTTGCGAAGAACTAATATATATGCAAGTATGTATTAGGTTTTGCGAACCTAGTAACAAATTAGTTCAGTTGTGACCAGAAGGATAAACCAAAGGCAGCATGAACGGAAAGTATAATCTCATGCACATTCGTTTCGTGCTTACTGGCGACTCATCAGTAGGAGCCGGTATTACGCCCTTTAACCACTATATATTTGGTAGAAGAATGTGGAATAATAGGACGGTACAATCTCCTAGACGAATGTGTAAACCTGTAATAGTGAAGCTAACATAATCTGAAGTCAACGACAATACGACTTCAATGCTAACTCACACTATATGACGAATGTGTAAACCTGTAATAGTGAAGCTAACATAATCTGAAGTCAACGACAATACGACTTCAATGCTAACTCACACTATATAATATATATACGGAGTCTGTAAAGGATACTAACACTATGGCCATTGTGTTAGTAACTGATACCTTTTTTGAAATCGATGAGTACCGGATACTAACACTATGGTTTCCGAGTCGGTACATGATACCAACCTGATGGATATAAATTTATGCTAAAGTTCACCCAAAATGAGAATTACAACAATTTCCGAACACCTGTTACTCCAGTTAAACCATACACTCTGGCCTTCATCGATATCAGTTATCACATTTCGCGGTAAGCATGACATCATTCAATTCAATATATTACAGTTAAATACTGTTTGTTGCGAAGAACTAATATATATGCAAGTATGTATTAGGTTTTGCGAACCTAGTAACAAATTAGTTCAGTTGTGACCAGAAGGATAAACCAAAGGCAGCATGAACGGAAAGTATAATCTCATGCACATTCGTTTCGTGCTTACTGGCGACTCATCAGTAGGAGCCGGTATTACGCCCTTTAACCACTATATATTTGGTAGAAGAATGTGGAATAATAGGACGGTACAATCTCCTAGACGAATGTGTAAACCTGTAATAGTGAAGCTAACATAATCTGAAGTCAACGACAATACGACTTCAATGCTAACTCACACTATATGACGAATGTGTAAACCTGTAATAGTGAAGCTAACATAATCTGAAGTCAACGACAATACGACTTCAATGCTAACTCACACTATATAATATATATACCGAGTCTGTAAAGGATACTAACACTATGGCCATTGTGTTAGTAACTGATACCTTTTTTGAAATCGATGAGTACCGGATACTAACACTATGGTTTCCGAGTCGGTACATGATACCAACCTGATGGATATAAATTTATGCTAAAGTTCACCCAAATTGAGAATTACAACAATTTCCGAACACCTGTTACTCCAGTTAAACCATACACTCTGGCCTTCATCGATATCAGTTATCACATTTCGCGGTAAGCATGACATCATTCAATTCAATATATTACAGTTAAATACTGTTTGTTGCGAAGAACTAATATATATGCAAGTATGTATTAGGTTTTGCGAACCTAGTAACAAATTAGTTCAGTTGTGACCAGAAGGATAAACCAAAGGCAGCATGAACGGAAAGTATAATCTCATGCACATTCGTTTCGTGCTTACTGGCGACTCATCAGTAGGAGCCGGTATTACGCCCTTTAACCACTATATATTTGGTAGAAGAATGTGGAATAATAGGACGGTACAATCTCCTAGACGAATGTGTAAACCTGTAATAGTGAAGCTAACATAATCTGAAGTCAACGACAATACGACTTCAATGCTAACTCACACTATATGACGAATGTGTAAACCTGTAATAGTGAAGCTAACATAATCTGAAGTCAACGACAATACGACTTCAATGCTAACTCACACTATATAATATATATACGGAGTCTGTAAAGGATACTAACACTATGGCCATTGTGTTAGTAACTGATACCTTTTTTGAAATCGATGAGTACCGGATACTAACACTATGGTTTCCGAGTCGGTACATGATACCAACCTGATGGATATAAATTTATGCTAAAGTTCACCCAAAATGAGAATTACAACAATTTCCGAACACCTGTTACTCCAGTTAAACCATACACTCTGGCCTTCATCGATATCAGTTATCACATTTCGCGGTAAGCATGACATCATTCAATTCAATATATTACAGTTAAATACTGTTTGTTGCGAAGAACTAATATATATGCAAGTATGTATTAGGTTTTGCGAACCTAGTAACAAATTAGTTCAGTTGTGACCAGAAGGATAAACCAAAGGCAGCATGAACGGAAAGTATAATCTCATGCACATTCGTTTCGTGCTTACTGGCGACTCATCAGTAGGAGCCGGTATTACGCCCTTTAACCACTATATATTTGGTAGAAGAATGTGGAATAATAGGACGGTACAATCTCCTAGACGAATGTGTAAACCTGTAATAGTGAAGCTAACATAATCTGAAGTCAACGACAATACGACTTCAATGCTAACTCACACTATATGACGAATGTGTAAACCTGTAATAGTGAAGCTAACATAATCTGAAGTCAACGACAATACGACTTCAATGCTAACTCACACTATATAATATATATACCGAGTCTGTAAAGGATACTAACACTATGGCCATTGTGTTAGTAACTGATACCTTTTTTGAAATCGATGAGTACCGGATACTAACACTATGGTTTCCGAGTCGGTACATGATACCAACCTGATGGATATAAATTTATGCTAAAGTTCACCCAAATTGAGAATTACAACAATTTCCGAACACCTGTTACTCCAGTTAAACCATACACTCTGGCCTTCATCGATATCAGTTATCACATTTCGCGGTAAGCATGACATCATTCAATTCAATATATTACAGTTAAATACTGTTTGTTGCGAAGAACTAATATATATGCAAGTATGTATTAGGTTTTGCGAACCTAGTAACAAATTAGTTCAGTTGTGACCAGAAGGATAAACCAAAGGCAGCATGAACGGAAAGTATAATCTCATGCACATTCGTTTCGTGCTTACTGGCGACTCATCAGTAGGAGCCGGTATTACGCCCTTTAACCACTATATATTTGGTAGAAGAATGTGGAATAATAGGACGGTACAATCTCCTAGACGAATGTGTAAACCTGTAATAGTGAAGCTAACATAATCTGAAGTCAACGACAATACGACTTCAATGCTAACTCACACTATATGACGAATGTGTAAACCTGTAATAGTGAAGCTAACATAATCTGAAGTCAACGACAATACGACTTCAATGCTAACTCACACTATATAATATATATACCGAGTCTGTAAAGGATACTAACACTATGGCCATTGTGTTAGTAACTGATACCTTTTATGAAATCGATGAGTACCGGATACTAACACTATGGTTTCCGAGTCGGTACATGATACCAACCTGATGGATATAAATTTATGCTAAAGTTCACCCAAATTGAGAATTACAACAATTTCCGAACACCTGTTACTCCAGTTAAACCATACACTCTGGCCTTCATCGATATCAGTTATCACATTTCGCGGTAAGCATGACATCATTCAATTCAATATATTACAGTTAAATACTGTTTGTTGCGAAGAACTAATATATATGCAAGTATGTATTAGGTTTTGCGAACCTAGTAACAAATTAGTTCAGTTGTGACCAGAAGGATAAACCAAAGGCAGCATGAACGGAAAGTATAATCTCATGCACATTCGTTTCGTGCTTACTGGCGACTCATCAGTAGGAGCCGGTATTACGCCCTTTAACCACTATATATTTGGTAGAAGAATGTGGAATAATAGGACGGTACAATCTCCTAGACGAATGTGTAAACCTGTAATAGTGAAGCTAACATAATCTGAAGTCAACGACAATACGACTTCAATGCTAACTCACACTATATGACGAATGTGTAAACCTGTAATAGTGAAGCTAACATAATCTGAAGTCAACGACAATACGACTTCAATGCTAACTCACACTATATAATATATATACGGAGTCTGTAAAGGATACTAACACTATGGCCATTGTGTTAGTAACTGATACCTTTTTTGAAATCGATGAGTACCGGATACTAACACTATGGTTTCCGAGTCGGTACATGATACCAACCTGATGGATATAAATTTATGCTAAAGTTCACCCAAATTGAGAATTACAACAATTTCCGAACACCTGTTACTCCAGTTAAACCATACACTCTGGCCTTCATCGATATCAGTTATCACATTTCGCGGTAAGCATGACATCATTCAATTCAATATATTACAGTTAAATACTGTTTGTTGCGAAGAACTAATATATATGCAAGTATGTATTAGGTTTTGCGAACCTAGTAACAAATTAGTTCAGTTGTGACCAGAAGGATAAACCAAAGGCAGCATGAACGGAAAGTATAATCTCATGCACATTCGTTTCGTGCTTACTGGCGACTCATCAGTAGGAGCCGGTATTACGCCCTTTAACCACTATATATTTGGTAGAAGAATGTGGAATAATAGGACGGTACAATCTCCTAGACGAATGTGTAAACCTGTAATAGTGAAGCTAACATAATCTGAAGTCAACGACAATACGACTTCAATGCTAACTCACACTATATGACGAATGTGTAAACCTGTAATAGTGAAGCTAACATAATCTGAAGTCAACGACAATACGACTTCAATGCTAACTCACACTATATAATATATATACCGAGTCTGTAAAGGATACTAACACTATGGCCATTGTGTTAGTAACTGATACCTTTTTTGAAATCGATGAGTACCGGATACTAACACTATGGTTTCCGAGTCGGTACATGATACCAACCTGATGGATATAAATTTATGCTAAAGTTCACCCAAATTGAGAATTACAACAATTTCCGAACACCTGTTACTCCAGTTAAACCATACACTCTGGCCTTCATCGATATCAGTTATCACATTTCGCGG
Organism: Eudiplozoon nipponicum; assembly: GCA_029291075.1. Lineage (NCBI taxonomy): Eukaryota > Metazoa > Platyhelminthes > Monogenea > Mazocraeidea > Diplozoidae > Eudiplozoon > Eudiplozoon nipponicum. Next base: position 103,403 of record JAQBSW010001475.1, on the reverse strand, counting down.
TAAGCATGACATCATTCAATTCAATATATTACAGTTAAATACTGTTTGTTGCGAAGAACTAATATATATGCAAGTATGTATTAGGTTTTGCGAACCTAGTAACAAATTAGTTCAGTTGTGACCAGAAGGATAAACCAAAGGCAGCATGAACGGAAAGTATAATCTCATGCACATTCGTTTCGTGCTTACTGGCGACTCATCAGTAGGAGCCGGTATTACGCCCTTTAACCACTATATATTTGGTAGAAGAATGTGGAATAATAGGACGGTACAATCTCCTAGACGAATGTGTAAACCTGTAATAGTGAAGCTAACATAATCTGAAGTCAACGACAATACGACTTCAATGCTAACTCACACTATATGACGAATGTGTAAACCTGTAATAGTGAAGCTAACATAATCTGAAGTCAACGACAATACGACTTCAATGCTAACTCACACTATATAATATATATACCGAGTCTGTAAAGGATACTAACACTATGGCCATTGTGTTAGTAACTGATACCTTTTTTGAAATCGATGAGTACCGGATACTAACACTATGGTTTCCGAGTCGGTACATGATACCAACCTGATGGATATAAATTTATGCTAAAGTTCACCCAAAATGAGAATTACAACAATTTCCGAACACCTGTTACTCCAGTTAAACCATACACTCTGGCCTTCATCGATATCAGTTATCACATTTCGCGGTAAGCATGACATCATTCAATTCAATATATTACAGTTAAATACTGTTTGTTGCGAAGAACTAATATATATGCAAGTATGTATTAGGTTTTGCGAACCTAGTAACAAATTAGTTCAGTTGTGACCAGAAGGATAAACCAAAGGCAGCATGAACGGAAAGTATAATCTCATGCACATTCGTTTCGTGCTTACTGGCGACTCATCAGTAGGAGCCGGTATTACGCCCTTTAACCACTATATATTTGGTAGAAGAATGTGGAATAATAGGACGGTACAATCTCCTAGACGAATGTGTAAACCTGTAATAGTGAAGCTAACATAATCTGAAGTCAACGACAATACGACTTCAATGCTAACTCACACTATATGACGAATGTATAAACCTGTAATAGTGAAGCTAACATAATCTGAAGTCAACGACAATACGACTTCAATGCTAACTCACACTATATAATATATATACCGAGTCTGTAAAGGATACTAACACTATGGCCATTGTGTTAGTAACTGATACCTTTTTTGAAATCGATGAGTACCGGATACTAACACTATGGTTTCCGAGTCGGTACATGATACCAACCTGATGGATATAAATTTATGCTAAAGTTCACCCAAATTGAGAATTACAACAATTTCCGAACACCTGTTACTCCAGTTAAACCATACACTCTGGCCTTCATCGATATCAGTTATCACATTTCGCGGTAAGCATGACATCATTCAATTCAATATATTACAGTTAAATACTGTTTGTTGCGAAGAACTAATATATATGCAAGTATGTATTAGGTTTTGCGAACCTAGTAACAAATTAGTTCAGTTGTGACCAGAAGGATAAACCAAAGGCAGCATGAACGGAAAGTATAATCTCATGCACATTCGTTTCGTGCTTACTGGCGACTCATCAGTAGGAGCCGGTATTACGCCCTTTAACCACTATATATTTGGTAGAAGAATGTGGAATAATAGGACGGTACAATCTCCTAGACGAATGTGTAAACCTGTAATAGTGAAGCTAACATAATCTGAAGAGATAGCTTGAATCTATTGACGAATGACTTAATAGTAGCTACTATCAAGTCAACGACAATACGACTTCAATGCTAACTCACACTATATATATATATACCGAGTCTGTAAAGGATACTAACACTATGGCTATTGTGTTAGTAACTGATACCTTTTTTGAAATCGATGAGTACCGGATACTAACACTATGGTTTCCGAGTCGGTACATGATACCAACCTGATGGATATAAATTTATGCTAAAGTTCACCCAAATTGAGAATTACAACAATTTCCGAACACCTGTTACTCCAGTTAAACCATACACTCTGGCCTTCATCGATATCAGTTATCACATTTCGCGGTAAGCATGACATCATTCAATTCAATATATTACAGTTAAATACTGTTTGTTGCGAAGAACTAATATATATGCAAGTATGTATTAGGTTTTGCGAACCTAGTAACAAATTAGTTCAGTTGTGACCAGAAGGATAAACCAAAGGCAGCATGAACGGAAAGTATAATCTCATGCACATTCGTTTCGTGCTTACTGGCGACTCATCAGTAGGAGCCGGTATTACGCCCTTTAACCACTATATATTTGGTAGAAGAATGTGGAATAATAGGACGGTACAATCTCCTAGACGAATGTGTAAACCTGTAATAGTGAAGCTAACATAATCTGAAGTCAACGACAATGCGACTTCAATGCTAACTCACACTATATAATATATATACCGAGTCTGTAAAGGATACTAACACTATGGCTATTGTGTTAGTAACTGATACCTTTTTTGAAATCGATGAGTACCGGATACTAACACTATGGTTTCCGAGTCGGTACATGATACCAACCTGATGGATATAAATTTATGCTAAAGTTCACCCAAATTGAGAATTACAACAATTTCCGAACACCTGTTACTCCAGTTAAACCATACACTCTGGCCTTCATCGATATCAGTTATCACATTTCGCGGTAAGCATGACATCATTCAATTCAATATATTACAGTTAAATACTGTTTGTTGCGAAGAACTAATATATATGCAAGTATGTATTAGGTTTTGCGAACCTAGTAACAAATTAGTTCAGTTGTGACCAGAAGGATAAACCAAAGGCAGCATGAACGGAAAGTATAATCTCATGCACATTCGTTTCGTGCTTACTGGCGACTCATCAGTAGGAGCCGGTATTACGCCCTTTAACCACTATATATTTGGTAGAAGAATGTGGAATAATAGGACGGTACAATCTCCTAGACGAATGTGTAAACCTGTAATAGTGAAGCTAACATAATCTGAAGTCAACGACAATACGACTTCAATGCTAACTCACACTATATAATATATATACCGAGTCTGTAAAGGATACTAACACTATGGCCATTGTGTTAGTAACTGATACCTTTTTTGAAATCGATGAGTACCGGATACTAACACTATGGTTTCCGAGTCGGTACATGATACGATCCCGATGGATATAAATTTATGCTAAAGTTCACCCAAATTGAGAATTACAATAATTTCCGAACACCTGTTACTCCAGATAAACCATACACTCTGGCCTTCATCATTATCAGTTATCACATTTCGCGGTAAGCATGACATCATTCAATTCAATATATTACAGTTAAATACTGTTTGTTGCGAAGAACTAATATATATGCAAGTATGTATTAGGTTTTGCGAACCTAGTAACAAATTAGTTCAGTTGTGACCAGAAGGATAAACCAAAGGCAGCATGAACGGAAAGTATAATCTCATGCACATTCGTTTCGTGCTTACTGGCGACTCATCAGTAGGAGCCGGTATTACGCCCTTTAACCACTATATATTTGGTAGAAGAATGTGGAATAATAGGACGGTACAATCTCCTAGACGAATGTGTAAACCTGTAATAGTGAAGCTAACATAATCTAAAGTCAACGACAATACGACTTCAATGCTAACTCACACTATATAATATATATACCGAGTCTGTAAAGGATACTAACACTATGGCCATTGTGTTAGTAACTGATACCTTTTTTGAAATCGATGAGTACCGGATACTAACACTATGGTTTCCGAGTCGGTACATGATACCAACCTGATGGATATAAATTTATGCTAAAGTTCACCCAAATTGAGAATTACAACAATTTCCGAACACCTGTTACTCCAGTTAAACCATACACTCTGGCCTTCATCGATATCAGTTATCACATTTCGCGGTAAGCATGACATCATTCAATTCAATATATTACAGTTAAATACTGTTTGTTGCGAAGAACTAATATATATGCAAGTATGTATTAGGTTTTGCGAACCTAGTAACAAATTAGTTCAGTTGTGACCAGAAGGATAAACCAAAGGCAGCATGAACGGAAAGTATAATCTCATGCACATTCGTTTCGTGCTTACTGGCGACTCATCAGTAGGAGCCGGTATTACGCCCTTTAACCACTATATATTTGGTAGAAGAATGTGGAATAATAGGACGGTACAATCTCCTAGACGAATGTGTAAACCTGTAATAGTGAAGCTAACATAATCTGAAGTCAACGACAATACGACTTCAATGCTAACTCACACTATATAATATATATACCGAGTCTGTAAAGGATACTAACACTATGGCTATTGTGTTAGTAACTGATACCTTTTTTGAAATCGATGAGTACCGGATACTAACACTATGGTTTCCGAGTCGGTACATGATACCAACCTGATGGATATAAATTTATGCTAAAGTTCACCCAAATTGAGAATTACAACAATTTCCGAACACCTGTTACTCCAGTTAAACCATACACTCTGGCCTTCATCGATATCAGTTATCACATTTCGCGGTAAGCATGACATCATTCAATTCAATATATTACAGTTAAATACTGTTTGTTGCGAAGAACTAATATATATGCAAGTATGTATTAGGTTTTGCGAACCTAGTAACAAATTAGTTCAGTTGTGACCAGAAGGATAAACCAAAGGCAGCATGAACGGAAAGTATAATCTCATGCACATTCGTTTCGTGCTTACTGGCGACTCATCAGTAGGAGCCGGTATTACGCCCTTTAACCACTATATATTTGGTAGAAGAATGTGGAATAATAGGACGGTACAATCTCCTAGACGAATGTGTAAACCTGTAATAGTGAAGCTAACATAATCTAAAGTCAACGACAATACGACTTCAATGCTAACTCACACTATATAATATATATACCGAGTCTGTAAAGGATACTAACACTATGGCTATTGTGTTAGTAACTGATACCTTTTTTGAAATCGATGAGTACCGGATACTAACACTATGGTTTCCGAGTCGGTACATGATACCAACCTGATGGATATAAATTTATGCTAAAGTTCACCCAAATTGAGAATTACAACAATTTCCGAACACCTGTTACTCCAGTTAAACCATACACTCTGGCCTTCATCGATATCAGTTATCACATTTCGCGGTAAGCATGACATCATTCAATTCAATATATTACAGTTAAATACTGTTTGTTGCGAAGAACTAATATATATGCAAGTATGTATTAGGTTTTGCGAACCTAGTAACAAATTAGTTCAGTTGTGACCAGAAGGATAAACCAAAGGCAGCATGAACGGAAAGTATAATCTCATGCACATTCGTTTCGTGCTTACTGGCGACTCATCAGTAGGAGCCGGTATTACGCCCTTTAACCACTATATATTTGGTAGAAGAATGTGGAATAATAGGACGGTACAATCTCCTAGACGAATGTGTAAACCTGTAATAGTGAAGCTAACATAATCTAAAGTCAACGACAATACGACTTCAATGCTAACTCACACTATATAATATATATACCGAGTCTGTAAAGGATACTAACACTATGGCTATTGTGTTAGTAACTGATACCTTTTTTGAAATCGATGAGTACCGGATACTAACACTATGGTTTCCGAGTCGGTACATGATACCAACCTGATGGATATAAATTTATGCTAAAGTTCACCCAAATTGAGAATTACAACAATTTCCGAACACCTGTTACTCCAGTTAAACCATACACTCTGGCCTTCATCGATATCAGTTATCACATTTCGCGGTAAGCATGACATCATTCAATTCAATATATTACAGTTAAATACTGTTTGTTGCGAAGAACTAATATATATGCAAGTATGTATTAGGTTTTGCGAACCTAGTAACAAATTAGTTCAGTTGTGACCAGAAGGATAAACCAAAGGCAGCATGAACGGAAAGTATAATCTCATGCACATTCGTTTCGTGCTTACTGGCGACTCATCAGTAGGAGCCGGTATTACGCCCTTTAACCACTATATATTTGGTAGAAGAATGTGGAATAATAGGACGGTACAATCTCCTAGACGAATGTGTAAACCTGTAATAGTGAAGCTAACATAATCTAAAGTCAACGACAATACGACTTCAATGCTAACTCACACTATATAATATATATACCGAGTCTGTAAAGGATACTAACACTATGGCTATTGTGTTAGTAACTGATACCTTTTTTGAAATCGATGAGTACCGGATACTAACACTATGGTTTCCGAGTCGGTACATGATACCAACCTGATGGATATAAATTTATGCTAAAGTTCACCCAAATTGAGAATTACAACAATTTCCGAACACCTGTTACTCCAGTTAAACCATACACTCTGGCCTTCATCGATATCAGTTATCACATTTCGCGGTAAGCATGACATCATTCAATTCAATATATTACAGTTAAATACTGTTTGTTGCGAAGAACTAATATATATGCAAGTATGTATTAGGTTTTGCGAACCTAGTAACAAATTAGTTCAGTTGTGACCAGAAGGATAAACCAAAGGCAGCATGAACGGAAAGTATAATCTCATGCACATTCGTTTCGTGCTTACTGGCGACTCATCAGTAGGAGCCGGTATTACGCCCTTTAACCACTATATATTTGGTAGAAGAATGTGGAATAATAGGACGGTACAATCTCCTAGACGAATGTGTAAACCTGTAATAGTGAAGCTAACATAATCTAAAGTCAACGACAATACGACTTCAATGCTAACTCACACTATATAATATATATACCGAGTCTGTAAAGGATACTAACACTATGGCTATTGTGTTAGTAACTGATACCTTTTTGAAATCGATGAGTACCGGATACTAACACTATGGTTTCCGAGTCGGTACATGATACCAACCTGATGGATATAAATTTATGCTAAAGTTCACCCAAATTGAGAATTACAACAATTTCCGAACACCTGTTACTCCAGTTAAACCATACACTCTGGCCTTCATCGATATCAGTTATCACATTTCGCGGTAAGCATGACATCATTCAATTCAATATATTACAGTTAAATACTGTTTGTTGCGAAGAACTAATATATATGCAAGTATGTATTAGGTTTTGCGAACCTAGTAACAAATTAGTTCAGTTGTGACCAGAAGGATAAACCAAAGGCAGCATGAACGGAAAGTATAATCTCATGCACATTCGTTTCGTGCTTACTGGCGACTCATCAGTAGGAGCCGGTATTACGCCCTTTAACCACTATATATTTGGTAGAAGAATGTGGAATAATAGGACGGTACAATCTCCTAGACGAATGTGTAAACCTGTAATAGTGAAGCTAACATAATCTAAAGTCAACGACAATACGACTTCAATGCTAACTCACACTATATAATATATATACCGAGTCTGTAAAGGATACTAACACTATGGCTATTGTGTTAGTAACTGATACCTTTTTTGAAATCGATGAGTACCGGATACTAACACTATGGTTTCCGAGTCGGTACATGATACCAACCTGATGGATATAAATTTATGCTAAAGTTCACCCAAATTGAGAATTACAACAATTTCCGAACACCTGTTACTCCAGTTAAACCATACACTCTGGCCTTCATCGATATCAGTTATCACATTTCGCGGTAAGCATGACATCATTCAATTCAATATATTACAGTTAAATACTGTTTGTTGCGAAGAACTAATATATATGCAAGTATGTATTAGGTTTTGCGAACCTAGTAACAAATTAGTTCAGTTGTGACCAGAAGGATAAACCAAAGGCAGCATGAACGGAAAGTATAATCTCATGCACATTCGTTTCGTGCTTACTGGCGACTCATCAGTAGGAGCCGGTATTACGCCCTTTAACCACTATATATTTGGTAGAAGAATGTGGAATAATAGGACGGTACAATCTCCTAGACGAATGTGTAAACCTGTAATAGTGAAGCTAACATAATCTAAAGTCAACGACAATACGACTTCAATGCTAACTCACACTATATAATATATATACCGAGTCTGTAAAGGATACTAACACTATGGCTATTGTGTTAGTAACTGATACCTTTTTTGAAATCGATGAGTACCGGATACTAACACTATGGTTTCCGAGTCGGTACATGATACCAACCTGATGGATATAAATTTATGCTAAAGTTCACCCAAATTGAGAATTACAACAATTTCCGAACACCTGTTACTCCAGTTAAACCATACACTCTGGCCTTCATCGATATCAGTTATCACATTTCGCGGTAAGCATGACATCATTCAATTCAATATATTACAGTTAAATACTGTTTGTTGCGAAGAACTAATATATATGCAAGTATGTATTAGGTTTTGCGAACCTAGTAACAAATTAGTTCAGTTGTGACCAGAAGGATAAACCAAAGGCAGCATGAACGGAAAGTATAATCTCATGCACATTCGTTTCGTGCTTACTGGCGACTCATCAGTAGGAGCCGGTATTACGCCCTTTAACCACTATATATTTGGTAGAAGAATGTGGAATAATAGGACGGTACAATCTCCTAGACGAATGTGTAAACCTGTAATAGTGAAGCTAACATAATCTAAAGTCAACGACAATGCGACTTCAAGGCTAACTCACACTATATAATATATATACCGAGTCTGTAAAGGATACTAACACTATGGCTATTGTGTTAGTAACTGATACCTTTTTTGAAATCGATGAGTACCGGATACTAACATTATGGTTTCCGAGTCGGTACATGATACCAACCCGACGGATATAAATTTATGCTAAAGTTCACCCAAATTGAGAATTACAACAATTTCCGAACACCTGTTACTCCAGTTAAACCATACACTCTGGCCTTCATCGATATCAGTTATCACATTTCGCGGTAAGCATGACATCATTCAATTCAATATATTACAGTTAAATACTGTTTGTTGCGAAGAACTAATATATATGCAAGTATGTATTAGGTTTTGCGAACCTAGTAACAAATTAGTTCAGTTGTGACCAGAAGGATAAACCAAAGGCAGCATGAACGGAAAGTATAATCTCATGCACATTCGTTTCGTGCTTACTGGCGAATCATCAGTAGGAGCCGGTATTACGCCCTTTAACCACTATATATTTGGTAGAAGAATGTGGAATAATAGGACGGTACAATCTCCTAGACGAATGTGTAAACCTGTAATAGTGAAGCTAAAATAATCTAAAGTCAACGACAATGCGATTTCAAGAAAGGTATCAGTTACTAACACAATAGCCATAGTGTTAGTATCCCTTTGACACTAGGTTAATATATTATATAGTGTGATTTAGCATTGAAGTCGCATTGTCGTTGACTTTAGATTATGTTAGCTTCACTATTACAGGTTTAAACATTCGTCTAGGAGATTGTACCGTCCTATTATTCCACATTCTTTTACCAAATATATAGTGGTTAAAGGGCGTAATACCGGCTCCTACTGATGAGTCGCCAGTAAGCACGAAACGAATGTGCATGAGATTATACTTTCCTTTCATGCTGCCTTTGGTTTATCCTTCTGGTCACAACTGAACTAATTTGTTACTAGGTTCGCAAAACCTAATACATACTTGCATATATATTAGGTCTTCGCAACAAACAATATTTAACTGTAATATATAGAATTGAATGATGTCATGCTTACCGCGAAATGTGATAACTGATATCGATGAAGGCCAGAGTGTATGGTTTAACTGAAGTAACAGGTGTTTGGAAATTGTTGTAATTCTCAATTTGGGTGAACTTTAGCATAAATTTATATCCATCAGGTTTGTATCATGTACCGACTCGGAAACCATAGTGTTAGTATCCGGTACTCATCGATTTCAAAAAAGGTATCAGTTACTACCACAATAGCCATAGTGTTAGTATCCTTTACAGACTCGGTATATATATTATATAGTGTGAGTTAGTACTGAAGTCGCATTGTCGTTGACTTAGATTATGTTAGCTTCACTATTACAGGTTTACACATTCGTCTAGGAGATTGTACCGTCCTATTTTTCCACATTATTCTACCAAATATAGTGGTTAAAGGGCGTAATACCGGCTCCTACTGATGAGTCGCCAGTAAGCACGAAACGAATGTGCATGAGATTATACTTTCTGTTCATGCTGCCTTTGGTTTATCCTTCTGGTCACAACTGAACTAATTTGTTACTAGGTTCGCAAAACCTAATACATACTTGAATACGTTTAGCTGTTCTAATTTTGGCGATTATCCAAGTGGTCTTACGAATACAACACTGGCATCTATAACACTTCCTTAGATAATGGGTTGAAAGACCCTAAGAAAGAAAGTGATCGCGTCGGTCACAACTGTACTGATAGCAGTTACAATCTCATAACCTGCAGATCAGACAGCCACATGGAATGGATTGAAGGCACAAAGATATTTTTCAGTTAAAGAGTATTACAGACCCAATCAATATATTTTCGTCGGCCTGGTGGACATTGACAGAAACACTAAAAGAGTAACTTCACCGATTTAAGAAAAAACAGTATAAACAAGGATCAATACAAATCTTTTTATATTTTTGTTCGTGAGCATAAAATTGGGTATCAGCTCAGACCTATCAGAATGACTTATAGTGTCTGGAAAAAATGTGGAAGCTAACTTTTCTTATAAATTTATGATTGATTTAACACGACAGATTTCGGGCTTGATTTCTCCGAAGAGGTAGTAAACAGTATATTTATAGCTGAATTACCAGCAAACTTAAGAGCCACACTAGACTTATTTAAGACATTAAATTTAGATTTGCAAAAATACTCAACGGATTAGAAAATGTGTTCCATAAACAGGAACCATAAGTAGATGCCATAACCACGGACTGAAAACTATAGCAGGAGATACAAATAATCTCCAAAAACTTTTAACACTACAGTATGAGTTTAGTGACCTGCAACGTTGTGTTTGTTGCCGAACACAAAGTCGAAAGCATAGTCGGTGGAAGGTCTCAATCTTGTGAACAACGCGTTGGAGTATCACGTAGGTGGTGCATTTTACAACGTATGTCCAACTTGAATAATGAAAAATTGAGGGATGCCTCTTCTCGCGCTTTGGTGGGCCCGGATGGAAAGGCAGCACTCATCCGTTAGCAAAATTAAGCTCTCCGGAAATCGAAAACCCCACTAATAGAAATATAAGGGATGGTTGCGTTTGGAAATGTTCCCATGCGTGTTTATCAGAAGTAAAGCGAAGTCACTGAAATCAGACTCGGAAGTTTTGATAGGAGATATGCTTTCTAAGACCGTCAGCATGACAGTAAGATACAGCGTAAACGGAAATCTTGAGTAAGTTGCTGATTATAACAACTATAATTTTGTCATTCCGGATGAATTTAATTGATTTAAATTCTTAATAGACTGGTGAGCCAATATGAGCACAGTAAGATCAAACTTGAATTACATCGATTGCCCTACATTCTTTTATCAACTATAGGATGCCAAAGGAAATCCAATAATGGTAAAAAACATTAAGGAATTATTTGTGACATTGTGAAATTTTCTGGTCGCTGATGTGAAAGACAATATCGTTGGGATGGATAATTTGAATTTATTTAGGACGGATTTCAGTGATTAAATTAGTTTGCTTGTCTCGAGCTGTCGTCGCGGTAGATAGCTGACGTAGTTGATACACACATGATAGTGTTTCAGCAATTTAGTGCAAGCGTTAATATGCAAGGACAAAATATAAAACCAAATCTAGTGGATTTTACCGTTTCCCTTTTTGTACAAGGCTCTTTAATTAGAGCAACATAAGCAATAGTTTGCTGCTGAAGAATTTCAGCGATTGCGAGAGGACGGAATTTGTAGATGGTTGAAAACCAACTTTCTGTCCAGAATACATTTAATTCACAAAACTGAAACGGGATAATGAAAAGATTTTGACAACTGGCAACTAAAGAATATTGTAACAAAAGTAAATTCATATTCCCTATCGAAACAGAGGATTTTGCTTTGAAATATAATTACTTTTGAGGTTTACACAATATTAGATCTGCAGAAATCCTACTATCAATTTTCTATGGATGAAGAATCAATGCAATTAACCAAAAGGAAATCATCTGGAAGAACGAATTTTTACGGATGCAATTTGACTTGTAGAAAGCAAGCCATAGTCAAGGACTTTCTCAGGAATGCCCATTTGGTATTGTGTACATGGTCGTCATAACCATATGTAGTTCTCCTCAGTAAAAATACAGGAGGCATATAGACACTGTGTTATCTAAGCTGGTACACTACGTTTTAACGATCACACCGGATATAAGCAATATAATTTTATCAACACTGAGGTTTCTTTGGTAATACATTTCAGAAGATGGTGCTAAATGCTTGAAAAATAAGGTCCAATCAATCAAGAGTGTTCCAGAGCCCCGAACTGTATGTCACCGCGTAAGTTTTTTTGGGTAATTAGCTATTATCGCACTTTATGCCAAGATTAAACTTTTACTCGAGAACCGGTCAGTGAAAATATTACAGCCAAAATGTCTTTCGAGTTTATTAAATTTGCCGGGAGGATAATGAAAATGTCCAGACAGTAAAGCAGAAGCTGAGTGAGATATTCAAATTATCACTTATGGATTAGACTGTTTGAGCTGGCCGCGAATGCTTTCAGTGTAACGATAGGTGGAGTGCTACATAGGAGGGACAATGACACAGGCCAATTGGATTTTATAATTAAAAGCTACATTACCATGCAAACATTATGGTGCGTTTGGAAAGTACTCACGTACGGTAAATGCTGCAGTAATGCACGTCGAGCCCTTCTAAGATGAATGTCAGTTTATGGTTTTGACCGATCATAAATAGAAAAGAATAGAATAGAATATCTTTATTTGGATTCAAACCACACATGTTCCATTAAATAATAAAATTAGAAAATGTACAATATAAAAAGATATCACATCACATATATATGTGCAATTAAGTGTACTGTACAGTTTATCGGCATCTGAAAGATCAGCTGTAAACAGTGATAGATTCTTAATCAAAATTGAAAATTTAAGTTATAACTCAAATATTACATTTGTTGCTGAAACAATTAATCTTGGCTTTTATTTAACCATGAGAAAGTATTATCATAATCAAAATTAAAAATATCATCAGGATTAAACACTTTTTCTACTTCGGTAGATAAAAATTTAAAAGAAATTTTAGTTGGAGGCGTTTCTCTACGCCCCTTTGGCAATTGATTATAAATTTTGTAAATTTTTGAAAACGAGAACAGCTTGCTCGCAACATTCCCAATCAAAGGTGGAGATATTGCAGAATGACCAGATCTAGTTCCAATTTCATGACTCTTTCTTATGGGATTCATATAGGCACCAGACCACTGGTTTAAATGGAAAACTTTTATACAATAGCACATTCTCCGAAACCATAAAGGATGCAGTGATACAAATTGTAATCTAGTGGCGTATATAGTGCAGGAGATAGGGCTAATTTGTTTCACAACTTTTCTTTGTACAGCTTCTATTTTATAAAGAATAAATAAGTTTATTATGTAAAACTAAAAGGCTTAATAATCGTTGGAGGGAGAATGTATAAATAACCCATATAGCAGTATTCAATTTCATTTCTCACATCTCTGGAAAAGAATATGTGGTGGCGGACGAACTTAGCAGACACAAGGAAGCGGATACAGATCTGGTCCGGCTAGAAATTAATGTCGGCTCATTTGCATCTACAAATGATTTGACCTAGCAATTGGAAGAAACGAAAACTTTTGATCCCTTAGTTTTAGTCTTAGAGAAAACATTCAGCGTATTGTGTCAAAAAGGTTGGAGATCAGTTATTATTCTGTGAAGTTACCAGGAGCTAATCTTGAACTTATGTACCTTTGGAATTACGGCGAAAATTATTTTAGCCGTTGCATGAGTCGGGTGACACATTCATTGATGCTAATATCAGTTTGGTCGCAGATAGATTTATATAGAAAATATTTCGAAAGGCTTTCTAGCTTGGGTAAGAGTCTATGCTAGGTGTAAAATGTGACGATACACTCGTGAGGAAGGAAGGATATTCTGGTTGTATTTTGCATGTGCACGTTACCCTCTAATAGTCATTCTAAATAATAATTTTTTTGAATGACTTAATACCTCACACTAAATTAAACATATTTAGCTGAATTTATTTAAAATTGTACTTACTGTACGAATGAATCATTAAATGATGTTTTATTATATATAGTTGTCTAATTGTATAGTCTATAATCAAAGTTGAAATCTTGATATAAACACCTAACCCTTTATGTGCATACAATTCTCAGTACAAAATAAGTATTTTATAGCACTGAAAAGGCAATAAATCCGATACAAATGTTTCGGCCTTATTGGTAACTCATCACACACTATCCAGAATTTGCCGCAGACGATGCTCGAACCTAGGCACGTTAGCTTCAGAATCTGGTGCTCTAACCACTCAGCCACCCCGTTGCACAAGATTAAAACCCTGATTTTAGTAATAATTATCACCGTCCGCGCAAGCAATGGCCATTTAATTATATCATTGTATAGTCGTTCGTGATGTACTTATTTTACTGTTACAGTATATTTGATTGATCAAATGTGATTTAAAACCAAATAAACTGTCATATTAGAAATTACAGTTATAGAAAGCATAAACTTCCTAATTATAATCACCACTATTTCTATACATGTTTACATAAATGTTTACATTAAATATGGGCTGTTGCATTTATTATACCAAAAACAATAACTTTATATTTATTATTCATGAATGTAAAAAAATATATATGTATACCATTAGTATACTTAAACATCTTAAATTTTTTGCTCGCAACTTGAATCTTTGTAAGTGTTAGGTTAAACAGTATTGAATCATGTATATACACCTTGGAGACTCCATATCGGATAAGCGTAGATCACAAATGGTTATTGATTATGTTTACAGTCCTCTATCAGATTCGGTGGTAGAAACAGATAATCTTAAAAACATTACCGCATATGCCACTACGCTTTAGGCAGATTCAGTCATCGAGAAATGTACTGAATCAAAGGTCTTCGAGATATGGATAGCAGTTCCAAAAGCAACTAGTTAAATTGGTGCAAGTAGAGCGTATATCCATGGTTCCATGGTGATAATAATGAAGAGAAAAATTGCCTCTTGAATTAATTTAAACATAAATATTGCTAGAAATTTAGTGGAAATCGAAAAATGCCGTTTCATAGAAAAGGTAAGGTAATCAACTTAAGTCACTTCGAGAGATGATATGCAATTTTGAACCATTCATTGACCAAAATAAAGTGGTTCCAACCTAAAAGAACAATCACGCCGACTGATCAAATTGATTTCTAGATTTAATTTCCTTTACTGCTTGAACAACCAAGGCCGGCGAGATGTGAAAGCAATGCAAAAGCTCGATATCTCTGTCAACATATATCTTAGAAGATAAAGTAGATATGGAATACAAATTTGCAAGATAGCTCAGAATATCATCATCAAAGGTGGTGCAATTTGAGACCGAGAAGTTGATGTTTGATTATTTTACTTGTGAAAAAATCCGTTTGTTATGTGTGCGTGAGTTGGGAGATGTTCGGATTCGTATTTCGACACAAAGTGCTTTCCTAGTAATTATTTGTTTAATATGATCATCAATGCGTCGAAGTGCGACAGCGCAAATTGATTCAAAATGTAACCAGCCAAAAGCCAAAGCCACAGATGGCTTTCAAATGCTTCGTTGTGCCAGTTAGTATGAAGGAGGTTAAGGTACTCAATAAAGATTTACCGATCAAACTACTATGAGAAAAATAATGATAAAAGTTGAGCAAAACAGTGTCATTGAATATTAAGAAATTCAGAGGCAGATAGGCAATGAAGACAAATAGGTCATGATCTAATCTTACT
This sequence comes from Eudiplozoon nipponicum, assembly GCA_029291075.1. Lineage (NCBI taxonomy): Eukaryota > Metazoa > Platyhelminthes > Monogenea > Mazocraeidea > Diplozoidae > Eudiplozoon > Eudiplozoon nipponicum. The sequence goes on along the minus strand of JAQBSW010001475.1, from coordinate 87,529 downwards.
AGCTTCAAAACAACGAATTCCAGTCACATAGAGTTAAAAAGACAGGAGTTTAGACATGAGGGTAAATCAAACGTGTGTGGTTAAACCACCTACTCAGGCAACAACTCTGTCACTTTGAAGATAGAAATAAGTTTGCGCAATTTTAGTAAAATCCAATCATATTAAATTTAACTAGTCGTCGAACAACATAGCAAAACTACCACCAGTCGCACGCACCGTCGCGCTCTGATCTCACACGCCGATCATCAATGTACGACTGCACACTGACAAGCGAGGATCAAACTGCATTGAATATATATGGAAATCAAAGCTAGATATGCGGCTCATGCCTCTAGTAGTCTCACATACATTTCACTTGCCTGGAGATGTCGGATGGACAATTTCTATGCAATCACGAGCATTAACTGTTTGCAGCTTTCGCCACATATACATATATAAGCAATACAATTTAACAATAATTGATTGCGCGAGTGGTGGTTACAATTCTTTAAATCAAGTTTGCGAGCTTAAAGTAAACACCAACATGATTTTATTTAACCAGTCGTCGGACAACATAGCAAAACTACCGCCAGTCGCACGCACTGACGCGTTTCGATCTTCCATGATCATCATCAGAGTACTACGGAAAACTGATTATCGAGGATCAAATGGTTTTGAATACGTATGGAAATCAAAGTTGGATATGCGGCTCTCACCTCTAGCAGTCTCGCATTCATTGAACTTGACTGGAAATATCAGCTGCACAATTTCTATGCAGTCACGATCATTAACTGTTTGCAGCTTTTGCCACATATACATGTATTGGCAATACAATTTAAAAATAACTGATAGAGCGGGTGGTAGTAAAAATTCTTTAAATCAAGTATATGAGCATGAAGTAAAATCCAATCCGATTGTATTAAATCAGTCGTCGAACAACACAGCAGAACTACTTCCAATCGCACGCATTGATGCGATTCGACTTCCCATGTTAATTAAAAATGTGCAATGGAAACCTGACAAGCGAGAATCAAACACAATGCACATATATGTAAAGCAATATTAGATATGCGGCTGTCACCTCTATAAGTCTTTCATAAATTTTAATTGACTGTAAAAAGCGGCTGCACAAATTATATGCAGCCAAGAACATTAACCTTTTACACAATGGCCACATATGTAAATAGGTAACATAATTAAAAAAATCAACGATTGCGCGGGTAGAGTTAGCCATTATTTAAATAAGGTTTGTGAACTTGACGTGAACACTAATCCAATTATACTTAACCAGTAGTCAAAAAACAGCAAAATTACCGCTAGTTGCACGCACTGACGCGCTGCGACCTCTCATGCTAATCGTTAATGTAAAACGGCAAACTGACAAGCGATGATAAAACCGCAATGCAAATATATAGAATGCAATATTAGATATGCGGATCTCACCTCTACTAGTCTCGCATACATTGTACTTGTGTGTAAATTCCGGCTGCACAATTTCTATGCATTCACGAACATTAGCTTTTTACAGCTTTTGTCATATATATAAATAGGTAAAACAATTAAACATACATGATTGTGCGGGAAGAGTTAATAATTCTTTAAATCAAGCTTGTGTACTTGAAGTGAACATTAATTGAATTGTACTTAGCCAGATGTCCAACAACATAGAAAACCTACTGCTAGTCGCATGCCGTGACGCATTCCGACCTTCCATGCTATTCACCAAAGTAAAACAGCAAAACAACAAACGAGGATCAAAAGCAATGCATATATCTTGAAAGTAATATTAGATATGCGGCTCTCACCTCTAATAGTCTGGCATACATTGTACTTGAAAGTAACTGCCGGTGCCACAATCCCTATGTAGACGAGGACATTAACATCTTCAGATTTTAACACATATGTAGATAGGTAATATTATTAAACTATCAATGATTTCGCGGATGGAGTTAACAATTCATTAAATCAGGTTTGTGAGCATAAAGATAAAACTAAAGCCATTGTACTCAATCAGTCATCGAAAAACAGAGCAAAACTACCGCCAGTCGAACACAATGACGCGTTTTGTCCTTTCATGCTCATCTTCAAAGTACGATGGCAAACTGACAAGCAGGAATCAAATCCAAAATATGTATATATATATATATATATATATATATATATATATATATATATATAAGGAGAGCAATATTAGACATGCGAATCTTAAATCTAGTAATCTCGCAAATATTGCACTGGAATGCAAATTCTGACAGCAAAATTTATATGCGGTCACGAACAAAAATATTTCAAAGATTTTGTAACATATATAAATAGGTAATACAATTAAACAATCAATGATAGCGCGGTGGAATTAGCAATTCTTTAAATCATGTTAGTGAACTTGACGTGATCACTAATAAAATTGAACTTAACAAGTCGGCTATCAACATAGTAATACTACCGCCAGTCGCACGCACTGACGCGTTTTGGTCCTCCCATGCTAATCATCAATGTACGGTGGCAAACTGACAAGCGAAGATCAAAGTTCAATGCATATATATAGAAAGCAATATTAGATATACGGCTATCACATTTAGTAATCTTGCATACATTGTACTTGACGGAAAATGCGGGCTGCGCCATTTCCATGTGATCAGGAATATTAACCTTTTACAGATTTTGTCACATATATAATTATGTAATACAATTAAACAATCAATAGTTGCGCGAGTAGAGTTAGCAATCCTTTAAATGATGTTTGCGAATTTGATGGGAACACTAATAAAATTGTACTTAACCAGTCGTCGAACAACATCGCAAAACTACCGCCAGTCGTCCGCACCGACGCGCTTTGATCTTCCATGCCGATCATCAATGTACGACTGCACACTGACAAGTGAGGATCAAACTATAATGCATATATATATATATATATATATATATATATATATAGAAAGCTATACAAGACATGCGGCTCTCATCTCCAGTAGTTTCAAATACATTGTACTTTAATGTGAATACCGGCTGAACAATTTCTATGCAGTCATGAACATTAACTTTTGACAGATTTTGTCACTAGCCAAATAGGTGATAGAATTAAACATGCATTGATCGTGCGTGTGGAGTTAACAATTCTTTAAATCCCGTTTGTGTACTCAGGTGAACACTAATCCAATTGTTCTTAACCAGTCGAACAAAATTGCGAACCCACCACCAGTCGCACGCACTGACGCGTTTCGAACTTCCAAGTTCATCATTGGAGTATGACATTAAACTGACAAGTGAGGATTATATATATATATATATATATATATATATATATAATATATGAAAAAAACATTAGATAGGCGGCTCTCACCTCTAGTAGTCTCGCGTACATTGTAATTGAATGTAAATGCCCGCTAAGTATTTTGGGACAATTTCCGTATATATCCTCTGAGCTCAACAATAACATTATCAATATCGAAATAAGACATGAGATGAGAAATTTCAAACCATTCGCGTTGACCTTGACCGGTAACACTCATTTACACAATATTTCATTTTCACACTCATCGAAAAAGCATAAAATACTATCGCTGTAATACAAATGGATAACCTGATTTTAACCGCGGTTTACAGACCGCCGTATGCTAATTTACATGATGATCAAATGTTAACCAATTCCTTTCAATCTATTTTGGACTGCCATGGTTATATTGTTGTTGTAGGAGATTTTAATAAGGTGCATGACTGTGAAATAATCAATCTTTTTTCTAATCATGATCTTAAGCAGATTATAAAGGAACCAACTAGAGGTTCGGAATGCTTAGATCATGTATATTTAGAAGTTGAAGCGTTGAACTCACACAGTTATGATGTAGTAAATTACTTCAAAGAATTGGATCATAAACAAATTATTTTACAATGGAACCTTTCGAGTAGCAAAGCACAGAAACCTAATTTTGAAAGTGCACACGTGCAATGTTCCAGAATCAACTGGAATCTTTTTAGAGAATTAAGCTTATCAATTGATTATGAATGTTTTTTTATCATGAACAATGACGAATTTGTTTCTTCTGTTTCATTGTTATTATCTGATATATTTAGGGCATCTACATTTACGGATGTTATACCAAAGCGAATCAATAGGAAGTTATTTAAGCAAAGAATCAAACGAGATAATATAATGAAATGTAGTCTTATCAATAGTATTAAAAAATGAGGTTAGATTTGATCGATAAAGAAATTAATTCATCACTGCTGATAATCCGTCAAAGATCAGAGAGAATTATTTTGGCTAAACTGAAGAGTAATCCTAGACTAGGATACAAACTCCTCACAGACTACGGTAAATATAAGGAAAAATTAAAGCTTATATTACCTGTGGGTAAAACTGATTATGAATTTCTCTGTGAATTGGATGAAGTATTTGGCAACTTGTTATGTAATCCACAGAACGAAAGCAATTTCATTGATCTACCTGATCCTTCGGGAAACCAGGATCTAGGACTTGTTATTGACAGTGATGCATTGATAGAATTAATGTTAAAAATAAAATCAAAAAAACAAAAAGATCACCTTGGTATATCGATTGATAACCTACTTCAATTACCTTTAAATTTTATGAATGCGCTCTGCAATTTTATAAATAGAATTGTGAAGAATGGGAAATTACCAATCGATATACTAACAGTAGTAGTTAAACCTTTGCAAAAGTAAATAAGCCAACGTGTGCCAGTGATTATAGATTAATCTCTATTATCCCTTCGTTTTTGAAGATAATAGAACGATTGATACTTGATCATTTAGAACGTATGTTGCCGGCTGATTTTGATATATGCCAACATGGCTTTACGAAAGACAGGTCGACAACTACTAATATGCTCTCTATGTGGAAACATGTAATTACATTAGATGAGAAAAAGTTAGATGCAATAATTGTATTCATAGATATCTCAAAAGCTTTTGACTCTATATCTTTTGATGCTATTTTGAATGCGATTAATTTATTGAATATTGATCCGAATATTTTTAGATTACTTAGATACTATTTATATAATCGAAGAATGAGTATTCAAGTAAACGATTTGATATCTAAATCGAAAAGGGTAACAAGTGGAGTTCCACAGGGATCAAGTTTAGGGCCAATTTTATTTAAAATTGTATTTGCACATTTTGAAACTAAGATCCCTAAGGGTCGAGTTTGCAAATTTGCTGATGATTTGAAAATAATCTTTCCAATTGATCCAAATAATGTCGAATTCTCCAAAAATAATGTGACACTAGATTTGTATGATTTAATTAGATACTTGTTAACACTAGGGCTGAGAATAAACAGTAAAAAGACTAGAGCTTTAAAAAATAGGTAACAGAACAGAATTTAATTATATTTATTTTCATGATGCTGAGATTAATGATGTTTTTGAGATTAAACTTATGCAAGAAATTAAGGATTTAGGCATAACTATTCATTGTACGGCTTCTGCTGAGAGACATATTGAAAGGATAGGAGGCAGTGCCAAAAACAGATGGGCACTAATAAATAGAAATATAATATCGAATGAAATAAAATTTTAAATTTGTATAATATGGATTAGACCGATACTAGAATATGCTGCCGCTACTTGGAATCCTTTAACAAAGGGTTTGTCTAATAAGATAGAAGCTGTACAAAGAAAAGTTGTGAAACAAATTAGTCCTATCTCCTGCACTATATACGCCACTAGATTACAGTTTGTATCACTGCATCCTTTATGGTTTAGGAGAATGTGCTACTGCATAAAAGCTATCCATTCGAACCAGTGGACTGATGCCTATATGAATTCAATAAGAAAGAGTCATAAAATTGGAACTAGATCTGGTCATTTTGCAATATCTCCACCATTGGTGGGGAATGTTGCGAGCAAGCTATTCTCTTTTTCAAAAATTTACAAAATTTACAATCAATTGCCAAAGGGGCTTAGAGAAACGCCTCCAACTAAAATGTCTTTTAAATTTTTATCTACCGAACTAGAAAAAGTGTTTAATCCTGCTGATAGTTTTAATTTTGATTATGATAATACTTTCTCATGGTTAAATAAAAGACAGGATTAATTGTTTTTCAGCAACATAATTTCTCGAGATTCTATCTTCAAATTTTGTATTATTAAAACTGAAATGTTATGCATTATATCATCTTGTTAATCAACAATACATACAATCAATTATTAGTCATGGTTCCCTTTTTTTCTTACAAAATGTTATACTCGAATTATACCTTAAATTTTCCTAATTTTGATGAAGAATCTATCACTCTTTACAGCTGAACTTTCTGATGCTGATAAATTGTACAGTACAACTTATTGCACATATTTATGTGATGTTATATCTTCTTATATTGTACATTTTCTAATTTTATTATTTGATGGAACATGTGTGGTTTGAATTCAAATAAAGATATTCTATTTTATTCTAACCTAAAAATACTCATATAAGCGATAATCGAACATGCTCTATAAATTTTCCCGACGACTTTTTAACATCACCCGGCATCTACTTTCTGTGCAATTTGATCAATTACATCACACTATCAAAGAATGAACTCACAATGCTTTACAACATTCGTATAGTAGAGGAAGATATTTTCTTTGGCAAAAATAAATACTATTTGCCTTTTTTCAGGCCAATGTTTACAGATTTGATTACTATGGGAACGCTGTACTAATAAACGACTTTTCTGTAAACAAGTAATTATAATGTATAAATGACCTTATACATTTGTCGGTATTTTGTACTTGATGTGGTAGATTACTCTGTTGATTTGTAGCAGATATCTTGTTTCTTTTGCAATTTTTTTCATTTTTGATCCTCCAATATAATATCTTCAAAACGAGTTCTGTTCAAATCTGTGCATGTTGGGATCGGCCAGGAAAATTATCTCAAATTTGCCTCCGGTTCTTACTTAAAAAAGTGTGCAGTGACAATCAGTAAGACGGTAAGCATACGAGCTTAGTTTTAATATATCTATTTTTAATATAACACACGTTGTCTTCACCAATATTTGTTGCGTCATTTATGCGGATTCTCTCATAATTTATTATTAGTGTGTCATCCACCCGAGATTTAATTACCCCTATTTCCGCAGTCAAGGTTTTCATTTGTGCAATCAATCCTTTTGGTAAGTTTTCCAATCTGTCAGGGGCATCTTTTCTTCGTTACACAAATGCTATATTTTAAAACAATTATATATAAGATTTCGTCCAAACGAAGCTCTTCGATTTAGCTTTCTCCCTCATTGTGCTGTCTGCTTCATCATAATACGTGCGCTTCTGAAGCACTATCTGTTGAATTCATGCGAGCCATAGATAGGACCCTTGGTACACTTTCTATACCAAAAGGTTTGGTCAAAGCTCCGAAAATTCTATCACCAGCATCCTTAAATAATACTGGAAGCAAATCATCGGGGCCTGCAGCTTTGCGGCTTTTAAGGGATAGGATCGCATCGCGTACTTCTAACTCTGATGGTTTTTCGGGACTAACATCACACACTGCTGAAGTTTTCTGGAATCGAAACTGACGCGGTGTCCAAGAAAATTTATCTTTGAAGTGTTCAACTCATATATCAAGACGAATTATTTTATCGATTATTAAATGGTTATTACTATCGTTTATTGCTTGACTTCATTCGTATGTAGGTTATTTGCTTCGGTTATCCTAAGTCGTCTTAGCGCTTCACGTGAATCACTTACAAGAAAATAACGTACAGGATCCCGATCAGAAAGAGATTGTATAGAAAATACTTTTACTTTTAGGCAAGTCCTTGAACAGTTACATTTATATCGCTTTCCTACAATATCCACCTTTTTAGAGTTCAAGGGTACATTTAACTCGGTGGATCGCAGTTTTTGATGTGAGTTATCCTGATAAATTTACTCATAGTAACTAGGTATTCTCTCTCTCTATCTATCTATCTCTATCTCTCTTCCTCTTACTCTATCTTTCTCTCTATCTCTACCTCACTATCTCTATCTCTATCTCTATCACACACACATTCGTTAAACTAACTAGTAATTTGTCTAATATATTATTTCTGTTGTTATTTATACATGTATTTTTTCACATCTTATGGTTATATGGCAGTAAAACCTTAGTCACTTATGATTTTGTATGGCTGGGTATGATAACAAAAAGATGGCTATTGCTACAATAGATGACAGACATAAGTGCACGGATACAGAGAAATTAACCGAAGAACTTAATATATTTATTTTATGAGAAAGAGCTGAGTAATTTAGTTGTTCTTAGTTGATCATTCTGCATATACGTGTTATCGGAGGCTAGCTTCTGGTGGCTCTCCTATGGTATTGAGCGAAGGACCTCTACAATATTTATTTCATTAAGAAAGTTACATATGACCAATTATTTGTACCTAAATAAATGTTCAGCAGTTACGATTAGCTATTCTGCATCGTATCATAAAACAGTGGTGGAGAGTACGTAATATATATTAGTGCAATTTATCTCAAACTGGCGTTTGTAAATTAACATTTATTTCATTTGAAAGAGCTGAGTATTTTAGATGTTCTTAGTTGATCATTCTGCATATACGTGTTATCCGAGGCTAGCTTCTGGTGGCTCTCCTATGATATTGAGCGAAGGACCTCTACAATATTTATTTCATTAAGAAAGTTACATATGACCGATCATTTTTACCTAAATAAATGTTCAGCATTTACGATTAGTTATTCTGCATCGTATCATAAAAACAGTGGTTGAGAGTACGTAATATAATTTAGTGTAATTTATCTCAAACTGGCGTTTGTAAATTCACATTTTTTTATTTGAAAGATCATACAGTAGTTGCTTATCAATGTCAAGCTCTTTTGAACGCCAATTAATGGATATTCCACATGTCCCTTTTATTTTATTTTACTTAGTTGATCATCATCCAAAAAATTAAAAAAGAACCTGTTTTAACAAGCTGACTAATCAAATTTTTTTTCTGGTTAACCGCCTAACAAAAACTAATTTATTTATATCGAGTTTTGATTATTCCGCTTTGTCATCCGTATGTGAAAACTTTATGTGTGGATCTATAAAGTGGTTATTACATGGTGTACACATACAAACTATCCTAAAGTACGTCATGTCTAATCTGCGTATCGTCCTTATCGGCACTCCTGAAATAACAGCATTAGGACGCTTCCATGTCTCTCTAGGAAGTAAGAATCTCTAGGATTATCACGCCCCGCCTATAACGATATCAAATAGCAATAACGATTCTCTTTAAGGTCGTTTTATAGAATTTTTTGTATAGCCTACGTATAGTGCGAATGTATAAACTCAATGACAAACGATCTCAATAAGCGTGCATATAGTCTTATAATAATAATTGGCAGTTAGCATATTACAAAATAATTATGTAAATTTTAGCTCAATATATTCGTAAATCTACTAGATAATTATTTTGCTGATAATATTTAAGAAATTTTTTTAGAAAAACATTTAACATCAGTAATTTTTATTTTGCAAATTTATTCTATTTGCTTGATTTTTTTTGCATTTAGCTAATATGATATCATATGTTACTTGTGCAAAACCTTGAAGTGTTCAATTATGTCAGAGCTAACTGATAGAAGGAAAATACTGGAGGAAATGTGCCGTTTTGAAGCAGAGATTGCTGGGCATAACAATTTTTTAGGAACTTCGTTATCGTCTGTTGCTTCTCCCCAAATAAAGAGTACAAATTCAAGTTAGTTTGAAATATTTTGTATGGTTTTTAAAATTCAGTTTGTGCCAATTTTTAAAACTACAAAATTCAATATGCAATTATGGTAAAATTTTACCTGTCTAAAAGATGGGACCGTCTTTGCTTGAAAGTTGCAAAATTTAAGGGTAAAAATTACTCAAATTATAGGATTGACGTATGGTGGTTTTGGTGAGGATTAGCTATTGGTATTGACGTGTTTATCGGTATTAAGGTGATATCGGTAGCATTTGTGTATGTTGAGAAAGGTAATTGTTTTATGTGGCTCTATAGCATTTTCTCGTAAAACAGTGTGTTCATACTTATATTTGCTCATGCCAGTAAATTGTGTGCGGCAGATACTAGTGATGTCTTATGGAAACTCGGTCCTTCAGTGGTTCTAGCTAAACTATTCACTTTTTATCTTTTTCCTTCTTCAAATCAAACTGCATAATAACTCCAATTATTTAATCATTTGTTGAAAGTCCCTATTCATATGTTCATTCGTATGTAATATTTATTTATGTATGCTTTATCGTATGTATATACACTCTGTATTTACCTCTTCATTATTACCAACTTTTGAAAGTGGTGATCACTGTTACATATACCATTAAATAATCCAATTTAGGATCTGCATCTTCGTATTTTCAATTTTGGGCATTGGTATTTTCAATTTAAATATATGCATATGTCAATGACAGAAACGTATTATCCAAAGACAGGAAATATCTATTATTAATTTTAACCAAAAATTTGTTTTTTAGGATAGTATCGGAAATGGTAGTGTAACGGTTTAAGTTAGTGTGTAAATTTGTTCTCTAACTGTATTTAATGTTTAGTCGATGTGATTTGTGGAAACGGTTTACTCCAAAATAAGCACGTGAGATCATTAAGCACCATAAAATTCAACTTAGGACGTGAACGCTTCTGTTTTCTATTGATAAAAAGCAATAAAATCCAACGTCTGAATGGACTCATTATGTGTGAGCTTAGAATCACAAACTTCAAATTACATTAACCAACATAATCTAGTGTTTTTAATAATGTAAAAATTCTACCGTTTTATCTAGTCAATCTGTATATCCAGATCTGGTAAATTGGCCTCTAACAGGTTTATGTTTTGGGCTATCATTATTTTATTTCAAGCAGCTTTCATTTCTAAGCGTTTCTAAAGAGTTTAAGATCATTAATAAGGTAAATTCTATCAGTTCGACATTTTTAAAGTAACACAACGAATGTTTATATGCATTATAAATGCATGTAACTATCAGTTTGTCTTCAAATATGTAGCGATAAAACGAGTTATTAAGCTTGGGATCATAATTGGTATCATATATGCTACTTTTGTATTTATAATTGTTTATTTGTAATCAAAGCCATATTTGATCTATAATATATAAAAAGTTAAGGCATTTGTACAATAATGGAAAGCCATTTTAACTGAGAAAGGTATAGGCATTCTTTTCAAGAACTCTTTATTAGATTCCACGTAGAAGCTGCGTACTCCAAAGTCAGACTAATCCAATTGATAAGCAATTGAAGTGGTATATCATTTGATAGTATGTTTCTCTTTATTAGCGTCCATTTTTTCTTAGCGCAGCCGACTATTCTTTAAATGTCTATGATCAGAAGCTGTACACTAAATGATTGCGAAGATTCTTCAATTCCTGTTTAAATTTTATCTCAAAAGCATAATTAAAAACAGCATCATTAAAATAGATATGGTTAAATTCCGTCATATGCCAGGTTTTTCACGCTTGTGCTTTCCTCCAATTAATCCTCAACCCAAGTGTTATTAAATACCTACTGAGGTCGTGCATGTCTAGTACTATGCTATTCTTAAAGAAGTCAATATTTCGCATCAATTTAGAGGACGAGTTTTAAGTGAATGGCAAGTTTGCTTTCTTGAGCAGTAAGCACCCTTTTCTGTCAATTCGGAAATTTAATCTTAAATTTTATCGGTCCGAGCGTTTTCATTGCGACATTAAAACCTTTAACTGTCTATATTGCGTGTAATTTACTTGAATTATTAAGGTTTTGCTAAATAAATAAAGGGCAAAGAAATAAAAAGCTCATCGCTTTCATAATAGCATTAAAGGCTTATGTGATAATAATGAATAATAATAATCCTTCTGGTCAAAGCTGAACTAATTTGTTACTAGGCTCGCAACACCTAATACATTATTGTGCTAATATACTTATTATATATTATTATATATATATTATGTATGTCCCGCCTTGCCCGAATGCTAACTTGGCCATAATGGTGTTGTGGAGAGGTTTAGTTTGCCTCATTTCTGTGAGTTATCCTGAAAAATTTACTCATAGTAGCAAGGTTTTCCCTCTCTCATTGTTCTGAATCACAGTAACAAGCACAGCAAACGGGCAGAATGATTAGACAAGTCAGAAGAAAGAGTTGCCTAAAATATTAGGCTTTATTCATCATATAATGCAGATATACATGCTAAAAGACAAAACAAAACATGTTAGTATACGAACGGTGTGAATATAAATGTGTGTACAAATAAACAATCATATCATTCTCCTCCACTGCGATTTGTAGCGTAGCGTCAGAGTCGGAACAAGACTGTTATAGTAACAATTCAAAGAGGATTGAGAAAACATAGTATTTAAACATTTCCACTTCGTAAATTATAAGGATGAACACGTTGTTGTTGATTGATAAGGTTTTCGAGATTCTCTGATAGGTCACGAGCATTTGAGTTATCCGTAGATTCACCATTTGCCTTAACATTATCAATATCGGTATCGTCATTATAGGAGGTTTGTTCATCAGCAACAACCGGTTCATTTTCACAGAGTCCCATATTAGTTCCAGCTTCATTCATCAGTGCGTCGGAGCCTTTCGGGGCTAATTGACGGATAGATACTGTATCTTCTCTTCCATCAGAAAAACGAACATGCGCATAGTTAGGATTGCAATGAATTAGTTCAACTTCTTCCACAGAGGGGTCATATTTAGAAACTCTAGCATTCTTCTTGAGTAAAACTTTGCCAGGAACAGTAAGCCAGGTTGGGAGTGTGGTACCAAAAGTCGACCTTCTATTGTGTCGAAAAAGACGCTCGTGAGGGGTTTCGTTGGTAGATGTGCACAATAATGAACGGATTGAATGTAATGCGTCCAGCAGCACGCATTCCCAGTTTTCAACTGAAAGCCTTTTTGATCTGAGAGCGAGAAGGATCGATTTCCATAAGGTACCATTCATTCTTTCTACCTGTCCATTTCCTTTGGGATTATAAGGAGTCGTTCTACTCGAAGCTATACCTTTTTCCCGAAGAAAATTTTGTACCTCGGTCGACATGAAGGAAGAACCTCTGTCTGAGTGAATGTACGAAGGCATCCCAAACATTGCGAATATTTGACACAGGTGAAGTATGACGGTGTGACTGCTAAGGTCAGGACAAGCAAATGCAAAGGGAAATCGAGAATATTCATCGATGACCGTCAGTAGATAACGATTACGAGTTGATGAAGGAAGAGGTCCTTTAAAATCGATAGATAACCGCTCAAACGGTTGGGTAGCTTTGATTAATTGGCCTTGAATTGCCGAAGGAAATCTGGGCTTGATTTCAGAGCACACTTCACAACTCAAGGTCATTTTTCGAATTTCATCAATAGAATATGGTAAATTACGAGATTTCACAAAGTGGAGCATACGAGAAATTCCAGGATGACAAAGAGAATCATGTATTTGTTTTAAATCCAGTCCATTTAGAAGCGCACCACAACAGGATCGACTTAGTGCATCTGCTGCTTTGTTATCTTTTCCGGGTCTATAGACAACATCGAAGCTGTAAGGTGATAATTCCATTTTCCAGCGCAAAATTTTATCGTTCTTCACTCTTCCTCGATTTTGATTGCCAAAAATAAAGGAAACAGATCTTTGATCAGTGACAAGTTTGAAATGATTACCCAAAAGTAAATGCCTCCATTTTCGAATAGCTTCAACCACGGCATAGGCTTCTTTTTCAACAGCTGAGTGATGTTTTTCAGATGGCGTCAACGTCCGAGAGAAAAACGCCACAGGTCTTCCATCTTGGTTCAAAGTGGCAGCAATAGCTACGTCCGAAGCATCAGTTTCGACGACAAACGGAATATCACAACGAATAGAAGCTAGAGTTGCTACGGCTAATTCTTTTTTAAGATCATCGAAATTTTGTTTCACAGAGACGGGCAAAGGAAAAGTTCGATTATGAACGAGTGAGTGAATTTTATCGGAGAAGTTGGAGATCCACGGCGAATAATAAGCGAAAAATCCCACAATTCTTTGTTGCGATTGCACATTCGACGGTGGTGGGAGATCTTGTAAAGGCTTTAATCGGTCAGGATCAGGTTTAATTTTTCCATTCGATATTTGAAAACCAAGAAGAGTAATTTCTTTAGCTGCGAAAATGCTCTTTGATTCATTTAAGGTCAATCCATATTTTTTAGCGGCATTAAGAAATTTGTTGAGATTTGTTTCGTGTTCAAGCGTATCTCTCCCGCAAACTGTCACATTGTCCACATAGACAAATGTATCTGTGAGATGTTCCTGTGCGATTATATGATCCATAGTTCTTTGGAAACATGAGACACCATTCGTCACTCCGAAGGGAATGCGACGGAATTGAAACAAGCGTCCACACGCTTCGAAAGCAGTAAATACCTTTTCATGTTCTTGGATAGGTATCTGGTGGTAAGCGCTTTTGAGATCCAAAGTGCTGAATATATGATATTTTGAAATGGTTTCAGCCATTTGGTCTATTTTCGGCAAAGGATAGGCGTCTAATAGTGTGAATTTGTTGACTGTTTGGCTGTAGTCCACAACCATACGTTTCTTGTGATTCTCATTCGATACCACGAGAACTTGTGCTCTCCACGGGGATGTTGAAGGTTCGATAATGCCATCAGAAACTAATCTGTTTATTTCATCCCGGATAAATATTTCATCCATTCGATTGTACCTTCTTGATTTCGTAGCAATAGGCCTCCAGTTAGCAGTTAAATGGTGGAAAAGAGGCGGGGACGTAACAGATGCAGGTTTCAGTAAACAGACGGTGAATGACGATTTATGACCACCAAAAGAGATATTTACACTTTTATGCAATCCAAGGAAGTCATGACCGAGGAGTACGTCAGTACAAAGATCAGAAAGTATAGATAGCTTGATATTTTGATAAACACATGATTTGTATTGAATCGACACAAAACAATGACCTTTGGTATGACTCGAAAATGAGCTAGACGCCATGGTTATTGTTTCTTGAGAGGGGTGAATTTTCCAATTATTTTTCAAAACGAAGGCTTCTGAAACATAACTACAGGAACTGCCTGTATCAATGAGAGCATGACAATTTATGTTATTGACTTCTAGATTTATTACACATTTGGTGAGACAATCTGGAGCAGCTGCTAATACAGTTGCAGATATGGTAGGATGAAGCGTCGAAACCACTGGGCGGTGATTCTTAGAGCGACATACCTTTTGAAAATGTCCTTTGTTTCCACAACTTTTACAGAAGGCGTTTCTGGCCGGACATTTCCATCTTAAATGATAATCGTACCCACAAAAGTCACATTTTTGTTTAACAGCAGCAACAAGATTATCTGTAGATTTATCGGAGGTTGATGAAGGACAGAGTGGCTGAACTGTTGCAGTGTGTGCAGAATTCAAACAGTTTTGATATGATAATGATTGCTTTTCCGCCATTTCGAGACCACGTGCTTGATCAAAAGCCGCTTGAAAATTAAGTGAGTTGTGTTCTAAGAGACGTTGTCTGATTGAATTGGACTGGATTCCATTAATGAAGGCATCGCGCAGAGCATCGTCTCGATTTTCCTCGGCCGTAGTTGGTTTGAAATTGCATTCCCTAGCTAACGATTTCAGAATCTGAACAAATTGATCCAATGTTTGTCCATTTTCTTGTTTAGTAGTCGCGAGTATATGACGAACAAAGACTTCATTTTTCGGTCTGACATAGAGATTCATTAGAGTTTTGATAGCATGATCATAAGTATCACAATCAACGATGTGTTCATATACGTTAGGAGAGACGTAGGAAATAAGAGTGTCCAATTTATCCGGATTCATGGATTCGACCGCTTTTAGGAGGCCACAGAATGTACGATACCAATGATTCCATTGTTTTGCTGCATCTGGTGCACTAGGTTCAACATCCAATCGATCTGGTCGAATTAGGAGTTCCATGATTGGGTTATATGATGAATAAATTGTTCTGAATCACAGTAACAAGCACAGCAATCGGGCAGAATGATTAGACAAGTCAGAAGAAAGAGTTGCCTAAATATTAGGCTTTATTCATCATATAATGCAGATATACATGCTAAAAGACAAAACAAAACATGTTAGTATACGAACGGTGTTAATATAAATGTGTGTACAAATAAACAAACATATCACTCATAAATCTCAATAATAATTTATCTAAATTCACTTATATACTTTTTTTCACTCCTTATGGTTATATGGCAGTGAAACATTAGTCACTTGACTTTTGTGTGGCTGGAAATGATGATGATGATGATTAGTTCCCCGCAACAAACAGTATTTAACTGTTATATATTGAATTGAATGATGTCATGCTTACCGCGAAATGTGATAACTGATATCGATCAAGGCCAGAGTGTATGGATTTACTGGAGTAACAGGTGTTCAGAAATTGTTGTAATTCTCAATTTCGGTGAACTATAGCATAAATTGATATTCATCATGTTGGTACCATGTACCGACTCGGAAACCATAGTGTTAGTACCATGTACCTTTTCGGTACAATAATGTTGGTATCGGTTACTAACACAATAGCCATAGTGTTAGTATCCTTTACAGACTCGGTATATATATTATATAGTGTGAGTTAGCGTTGAAGTCGCATTGTCGTAGACTATATGATGTTAGCTTCACTATTGCAGGTTTACACATTCGTCTAGGAGATTGTACCGTCCTATTATTCCACATTCTTGACCAAAATATATAGTGGTTAAAGGGCGTAATACCGGCTCCTACTGATGAGTCGCCAGTAAGCACGAAACGAATGTGCTTGAGATTATACTTTCCGTTCATGCTGCCTTTGGTTTATCCTTCTGGTCACAACTGAACTAATTTGTTACTAGGTTCGCAACACCTAATACATACTTGCATATATATATATATATATTAGTTCTCCGCAACAAACAGTATTTAACTGATCTAATATTAATCGTTAAATTGTTTTTAATGAACGGATAGTTG
The DNA here is from genome assembly GCA_029291075.1 of Eudiplozoon nipponicum. Classification (NCBI taxonomy): domain Eukaryota; kingdom Metazoa; phylum Platyhelminthes; class Monogenea; order Mazocraeidea; family Diplozoidae; genus Eudiplozoon; species Eudiplozoon nipponicum. Next base: position 70,609 of record JAQBSW010001475.1, on the reverse strand, counting down.
AGATTAGCCTATCACTAGTGATATTCGCTGTACTACCAACCTTAGACAATAGCTTGACCGTTATTGTTTTCACGATCATTCACTATTTGTTTAGTAAACGCAAAGCTAATTCGAAAAGGCTAAAAGTGATTGAAATATGTGACTAATTGTTATACAAAGATGATCTTCGTGATTTTTAATTTTAACTTTTAATAATAGTTTTACTAATATTTCACAATCAATAACGAGTTGTGGTTTTATTTATCTGGGAGATCTGGTAGGTCAATCATATGACTTTCATTCTGAGCATTGCCAATTAAATTACTAAACACCTCTTCGAAGTCACACATAACTTAACTATAAGTTATATCTAGTGACAGTTTTAACTTATTGTACTTGTTGTAGCCATTTAAAAGCTCGTATTTTAACCTAATTTTGCACTTAATCTTAGCCAATATAAGTTTTTATGTCCTTTGGCGAATCGCCGGTATTAATAAATTAATTACATTATTAAGCATGTCTATACTCGAATTTTCATACTTTTATTTAAACTACATTTCAAAGTATTATTCATTTTTATTCTTAATTTGCGTAATACTTTATCTTTTTCGATATAGTGTCAGAAAAAACAGTCATAACTTAATGCTTTATTTAACTCTCCCAAACGTTTACAGTTAATTCTTGTGCATTTTATCATGTTAAATTTTCTGGTTTACAATACTCAGATTGCTCCATCGAAGGATTATATGTTTGTGATCCAATTCCTTAAAGTAGTTAACTCATAACTGTACCAATTAACCAAATCTAACTCTCACTATACATGATCTAATAATTATAAACCTCTAGTTCTTCTTTAATTTGTGTTAGCTCGTGTCTAGGAAATAGATTGAATAAGTCTAAGTTATGAAGTTTATTAGTCACCTTCCACCACATTATAACAATATCTGTCCAAAACATATTGGAAGGAATTTATAAACCGCCGTTAAAATCGAGGTATCCAATTGTATAGATATGAAATCAATGAGAGAATTAAATCCGCTAGTAAATACCAGTTTTACATGAATCATAGTCTTAATATAAATTAGGACACCTTGAAGCCGTTCTTTCAACTGTCTATCTTTCCAAAATAAATAATATCGAGGCATTTAATTTTCATAATGTTTTATGTCCTTATGAAGTTGTTTCAGTCAATATTTTAAAATCAATATCATTGTTTATCATAAAATTACAGGTTATAGCCTCTTGTTCAAAACACTTCTAGAGTTCATATTAATTGAAGAATAAGTATTACATGACTTAACTTTAAGCGAAAAACGTTATCTGGTCAAACAGCTTTGAAGTTGTCCAAAATTACTGTTAATTGGTCTTGATGAAGAAAATATTTACTTTTTGTAGACGAAGATAAGATCCGTTGTGCAAAATATAGGTAACACTGTACACAGTGTTGTAGACTTGTAAAATTATTCAGTGGGTCTCTGAAAATTCTGTGAAGATTCTGGATACTAGGCATTAAACTCGTGTAAGTTCTGCTTATGATGATACTCAGAGCTATTAGACGTCAACTTAGGCACATTCAACATGTTTTCTTGTATCATTTTCGAACAGAAAGCGGAAATGATAGATAAATCGTTCGCATCAGCTAACAGATGATACTTGTTCCAATTTATTTACGCATTATACTCGAGGAAATTAAATTTGGTCATTGAATAAATGATTGCAACAATAATCCCATAACAGATAGCATGTGTCGTCTTCAAAGGTCACCTTTATTGGCCACTTGCTTCACACAATAAGGTTCCAACCGCACTTACTCAGTCACAATTTACGTTTTCCCTTAGTTCGATTGCAAATTAGAACATTATTCTCTCAGCTAGCGCTAGATTGGCGTGCGAAACAAGCTTTGCTTATTTCGGCATGATAGAAAAAGAGGATATCAGCTAATATCTAATTTGATAGTATAAGACCTCTTCGTCTACCATGATTATATTTTCGTGCAGACGTGGCCTTGCTGTCTGTTTAGATCATGATGGTGTGCCATAACTATTCCAGTTTTTAATTATTATCGACTTGTATTTTATTGCCGCCACATGTATAATTTTGTTGGCAAACCAGTCGTAACACAGAATTTTTATTTCAGTACATATAAACACTGATCTGTTGGCATATGTTTAATTTTTTATAAATAGATTTATTATTTTATTGCAAATTCAGTGATCGTCCAAACACAGCCACCGGGGTTGAATTTGTCTTCTGTTGTCACTCCAACTGGTGGTTGCAATTTTATTATAACTTCCACTGCTCAGCAACCTGTGGCAACGTTTTCAACTAATAATAGCATTCCTTCAGTTGTTGCGGCTGCATTCTCTCGGCCCGGACAACCAGCTGGCTATCAATTGGCTTCTGGCGGCCTGCTAAATGGCTTTCAACCTTTACTTATGCCTTCTACCGGAGGAATTATGGTACCTGGTCTGACCAATACAGTATCACTTTCAGCCCCTGGTACAGGACTTCAACTACCATTGCCTCCGCCACCACCGGGTCTACCTAGCAATTCGATGCACAACTTAGCCCCGTCAGTCGGTTCGTATTCGACAGCACACGTTCAGGTAAACAAGCGTGAATTGTGCTAAGGAAAATGTAGTTCATCTAAATTTTAAAGGTCAGTTTCAAATCGCACTTACCTATGTTAGTGCGATTTGCAGCTGTTTGTCGACTGGACATTTTAATTAACTTTACCATTGAGGCTTCTAGAAATGATTTGCAAATTTTTATCGCCATGGCGACTATTTACATTATTTTCAGCCAAACTTTTTCATGCTTTAAATTTGTCAACCACAATTCGTGATTCAATGCCTGTCAAAAGTTTCAACAACATGATATTTTAATCGACTGGCCACGATTCATAAAACCCAACAACAATTTACTATCATCCAGGAAAGTCAGAACAACCACTAGACAAAAATTCGATCGGATTGGCAAAGACTATTGAAGAACAATAGCTGCATATACGGTACCACAACCATTTTTAGCAGCGACAGAACCAATTCAGACTAGTTGCCACTCACATAATTAAATGAAAACCCAGGAGGTATATAAATGAAGCCTGTAAGGTGATTTCAGTACTCTCTAAATAAATGGCCATTATGCACTTTGTTATTAATGCGTTTTCTTTAAGATATATATATATATATATATATATATATATATATATATATATATATATATATATATATATATAACGGGGATGATATTATCGGTGATTTGCATTTACTATATCGTGTATTGCTTAGTTCCTACTGACAACACATTTGTGATAAAATCTTGTCATTATACTTTAATTCAACATATATAAGTGTTCTATATATGACTGTTCTATCGGTTATATATAGTGATGTGTATACACTGCCTGTCTGGAAATTATATACTTTATACTAGGCATTATTGTAGTTTAAATTCATTGTTAAACGGAGTTTTGAACTATTTTATTAATTGAGACTTTATGCTGTAGTTACAAAATGAGGTTTTTTCTGAGCAAAGCGACTGTAAGTGACCTTCAACATGTAAAGGATAATGGTGACCAATTTCGAGTATTCGATAGCTTAACTGCAGTAGTTTTTCTTTTATTCATTTCTATTTGTGGTTAGATACTTACCATGATCTAATGAACTTCAGAGTGATTATAGTGAGCAAGTCCATGTAGGTATACCTCGATGTCAATGTCATGACCACGAATTTATGTCAGCCACTCTCTTTATAATCCTTGGTTTGTGTTGGACTATTGCAAAAAATATTCAAGTTCAGTTTGCATTCAGTTGCAAAAGTTTTAGCAGATAAAACGTCATCCTTATCATTATAGTTATGAATTATTGATGCTTTGCTGTCAAGTAACTATGCTTAAAGAATTTTAAATCGTATAAGTTCGCATTTTGCTACTCAAATTGAAGACTATTTTAGTCTGACCTCTCTTCATGAGCTGGCTTGGTAAAAGCATTTCTAGTGGCTCAGGAGTACCGCGGCCAGCCTACGGCGTTGGACATGTATGCCGATCTGCATTTCTATTTTACTACTCTTAAAATGACGTTTATAAATTACTCTTAAATAGACACCAATAGATGGTAGTCATGTATATCGCGTGGTGAATGTTCGCAATAATTTAAAAGTATTTATTGAGAAAACTAGTTCGTGTTTTCTGGTGGTGCTACTTTTTCTTTGCATTAAACATTCGAATGTTCTGTTGAATCTCCGCGATTAGGAAATAAGTCCTATCCAATCTTTGTTAGTATGAACAATGTTGAAGCCTTCGGAAGAAAGGGACGAATATGCACCCAGCCTGATCGAAGGCGAAACAGATGCTTACCTGGAAATGGGGATTACTCGAATCTTTGCGAAATTGATAGTGCAAAGCGACAACCCGCGAACGCAACTCGTGGAGATTCAAAATATGAGGCTGGTGCTCCACAATCTTTCAAAGGATATGCGCATGTATTAGCAATACAAATGGAAAAGTGTACTGCAAATTAAAGCCTAAGTTCTGCTCAAAGTATTAATTTTAAGATCACAGGTAAGGGTTGGGCAATATGTTATCCATTTCTTCTCTGGAATGAAACATCTCGCTCTTTAATTAATGATTATACAATGACCATTCTTTTAAAATAATTTGCATTATTCACACATTTGCATTTTAAAAGGAGTCATGAAAAGCAATTGCGAATCGCCGGAGCGGTCATTTGTGTAATTATCCTCCAGAAAATGTATACGCAATACACATTTGTGCATGATCTGTACATAGATGAATGAATTTTGCTTATATGTGTCTCTATGCGCGCGTATACATAGTTATTTGCGTTTATCGTTAATGTGAGTTTATTACCCATCTTTAAAATGTACATTTTTAACGTAATTTTATAACGAAAATATGATCTGACGATACTGTATGTTACGTAGAACTAACAAATATGCAATTGTATATTAAGTGTTGCGCAACTAGTAACAAATTAGTTCAAATGGGACCAGAAGGATAAACCAAAGTCAGCATGAACGGAAGGTATAATCTCATGTGCACATTCGTTTCGTGCTTACTGGCAACTCATCAGTAGGAGCCGGTATTACGTCCTATCCTTACTATATATTTGAGTGACTAATGTGGGACTACTGGACGGTACAATCTCATTTACGAATGTGTAAACCTGCAGTAGTGTAGTTAAGTTCATATAAAGTCTTCCGCAATGAGACTTCAAAGCCAACTTACTATATATATATATTGTGCCTGTAATGGGTGCAAACACATTGGCTGCTATGTCGGTGCATTGTTCCAACACAATGGATTTCAAGATATGCTAAATTTCACCAATACTGCGTCAGCGTTCACTACCGCATAACCTTGCGATTCATTGTTATGTGTGGTTTGTAAGAAGGCCAGTTCGTTTATTTTTAGTGAAGTTGCTCTTAGATTAACTACCGCGTAAGGCTGACCATCGCCATCTTCTCATGTATCGTTTTCCGAAGGGCCGTTGTTTAAAGCTTTATTCAGCAGGCGAAACTCGCCCTCTGTCTCTGCCATACCTTTTTTCCGTCAATATCTATTTAAAACTAAGTGTTAATTACACATTAATCAGTTAAATAAAGTTAACGAGCTTGATATGAACATCAATCCCTTTATCTATATTCGTCGCTATAAACTGAACATTGCGTTATAAGTAGTAACAAAGGAAATTGATCCAGCGCAACGAATGATCGTTTAACTGCACAATAAAATCGAAATCAAGACTTTACTCGCTGTGGGATGGCTACATCCAAATAACACTAGCTAAGTCTATACTTTCGTTGACGGTACGACTGTTAGTTGCCGATTCGGAAATGTCTGTGCTTTAATCAACTTTTAGTTGTGTTTATGAGTCAGTAAGGACAACAATGACATGCTAAAGTCAGCATGAACAAATTGTAAAATCTCGTTTACGTATGCGCCTTGTGCATCCTGGTTACTCATCTGTAGGAGCCAGTACTACGTAGCTACCTCCAACATACTTTTGAGCAAGATTTTTTAGACAATTTTACTATTCTATCTTCTTTACGTATGCTTATTAAAGCACTCGTGTGTGTGGCATCGTGTGATGTCTTTAGCCATGCAATTTCAACTCACAGCACAAAACTTGCACTAAATCGGTTAAAGTTGTTAGCACCATGACTTTGAAGATTGGGAAAATTTCACACCAATTAAAGATAACAACCAATCGGATAGCCTTTTTCAGAAAATTCACGTACTTTGGCCTCGACCAAAGTAAGTTATCACATCCTCGTGGTAATCATGACTTTATTCAAAGAGACGTGTAATAGTTATTCATGGAGTACAGTTGAGAAATCGAACTTAGTTAAACTGGTCTAGGTTACTACTGAGCATGGCATGCGTGCGCCAGATTTATACACGTTGTTGTGCCCTCAATTTGTGCTAACGATGTTTGCAGCCAACCGTGAAATCTTTGGTAGACTATTCAACCGTCTTCGATATTGTACCGTTCAACATGTTATGGCAGCCTATACTTAGTGATGGCTTCCCGGCCAACGTTCTGTGTCTACTTGAAGCCATATATAACACTGGAATAGATTTTTCAAATTAGTGCATTAGCCCCTAGCTTGTCAGTCATGTTGTCGGCATTGTCTTCGCTGTGACTTCTCTAGTACTCTGAAGTGGTGCCCACCTTGCTGACCTTGATTAAGCGACAATGCCATGGTGTTAGCGATCAAAGAACCCAAGAAAGCTATTGCCTATGCTCATGAGATGTTTTTCTAATACTATCTGAAGCTTGGTGCTTTCTCTTGTGTGCGTATGGCTTATTGGATCGGCCTAAACTATTGGAACATTTAATGCAAATAGTGTCTTCTTCTTTACGTTGTGATGAAGTGCTTGCTTGTATGTTGTTTTCTCGCTTTGTTTAGCAACTTTGACGTCATCGGTTGATTTAACATCGGGGTTTTCGAAATATAACTTAAGGTTGAGTTTTTATTCGATTTAAAATTCGAGAAAGCTTGCATAACAGGGTTTCTGGTCAAGTTCAACGAATTCAAATTTGATCTTAATAGTAAAACACTGGTCTTCTCACAACTGAGAGGAAATCTTATGTTTTACGACGTCTGTCTGAAATATTCATTTTTTATGAAGTTACAAGTTTTCATAAAATTCTATTCTAAAGGTAGGAGTAAGAGGTCGAATTGTTAAAGGTAAATATCTACCTGTTTTATTTGGTGAAGAGAATTTTTTTGTGTTTTCGTTCATCGCCGAGTGAGCGTATGCTCTTTTTATGTAGTTGTATTTTCTTCTGTCTGTTTAATTTTGTAAAATGTGTTCAACTTTTTTCGTTCGCTGATGCTTAAAACAATAATATTTATCATATTTTTAATGTTTCCTTCAACAGGTCCTAGTTTATACTTACGAAAATAGAACCATAACTGCTCTTACGCCTATATATGTTGCTTGTTTTATTGTTTACAGCCAATGTTACCACCAGGTATTCCGATTCCTCGTCAAATTGCACTATTCGGTGGTTCAGGTGTCATTCAGTCTACACCACCCGGAACAACATCCCGGCCGTCTTCGGGACTCCTTTTGCATTCTCTATCACATAGCGCACAGCCGCCTCCACCAGGTGTTAAGATTTCTGACCTTGGTCTAGCTCAGGTTGGCACCGCGCCTCCACCTGTCCAATCAAATGGAATTGCGAATGCTGGCGGAGTTATGGTTATGGGTAGAAACGATGCCACTTTTGCTAGTGGCATGTCGACGCCTCTTGCAGTAAAGACTGGGCCAATTGATTCTATGAGCGAAAACCAGAAGCCGGACAATCAGGTGATTAGTGCTCCTCCACAGATGACGGATCCGCGTGAATTAGCGGTCAAAGCGGCGCAGCTAAGTGCAGAGGCTAGAAAACAGAAGCGAGATCAGCTTGAAGCCTTGACTGGTGGCGACGATGACGATGATGATGATGTGTTACGTGCCTTATTAGCTGCTGAGTCGGAAATGAGGAAGAATGGTTAGCTGTCTATCTCTTGCTTAAGCATTTATATCCGTTTTATTTCCAATTACATTGGATGGTAACCATGTTCATACCACATATATAAGCGTTATTTAAATCAAGGTTGAGATCGTTATATATATATATATATATATATATATATATATAATAAAATCTATATAAGAAATCAAATTTAATTTATTATCTAAAGCGATTTTGTTTAATTTTGGCGCTCAACAAGTAACTTCAACTGCTTCCACGACTGCGGCTTGAACCGGTGTGCATTCGGTTAAGTCTTATTCGCCTCTTACCAAATAATAGTTGCTGTCCATGTTTTCCTTTGGAAAAACTGATCAGCAAACTATATCATTAGTTTAAGGTTTCAGCTACACTTCCAGAGTTGCCAGCATTTCACTATCTTCGTTGTCAATTGTAAAGTGTATAGTTTGATGCCATTTATTGAATTGATTAAGCAGTTGCCTGACTTGCGCACGACGTTTAGAAATCAAATATTTATCTTCAAAACTACGGTTGTTTAGTTTCACTTTAATCAATAAATCGAAGTTGTTTCCTTCCAACATGCACAAACATATTGGCCACTATAGGGCCAAAGCCGCAACTGTTCTTAAACCATCTTCCTTGTCTAAAATGAATTGTATATTTGAAAAAAATATATAAGGTAATCTTTTGAAATACGCTCCACTTGGTTTAAAATATGGAAAGTTCATCATCATCAACATGATTATGCACAGCAATGTAAACCTCATTATTAACTAATTTTTCACTGGGTGTTAATAATGACAAAAATAATAATTTAAGCACAAAAATTATTAAAGGAGATTAACATCCCACACTGCTGACGTAGAAATAATTTCGGGGATCAGTACTAATGTGGGTGCCAACGAAATTGAACCGGTTTCGTCCTTATTGGGAACTCATCTCCTACTGGCCAGAATTTTCCGTGGACAGGGCTCCAGTTTCTACTATAAATCTGCAACATTATCGCCACTGAGCTCGACTCGATGCAATATTGTACCGTCGTAAAGTCCATCCCCTCCTCAACGTGGTACGACGGTGTCAACCATGTTTCGATGGCCGATCGTACATGGGCTAACGGGGCTATGGCGATGGTGTCACCAGGGCGTGGTGGATCTCCGACCGGCAATCGGATCTCCTATAAAATACCACATGAGCCCGACGACGGCACCATGACTCGGCGTGTGTTCCCCGCCACAAAAGGGTTCAACAGCCACAGGATTACATGGACTCCTGGACAGTACCCCGTACTTCCGAATGGCGAATGAGCTCTCAACAGCCACCGGCAACCATGCAACTTACTGCTGCCTTGCAGACTGCGCTTGGATGTGCAAAGGCTAGAGGTGCGTCCTCGATCAAAAAGCCGAGTGGTGAGGGGACACCACTTGTACCAAATTCCCAAGAAACTCCATTAAATGTGGAGCCGGCTTATCCTCCAAAAGGAGTCAGCCGCAGTATAAAAAAAATATTGTACAAGGTTGCAAAACGAGAACTTGTCCTTTCCTGCCCTATTTGATTGTAGTTGATTTTAACTTTTTGTAATTTGTCCATCTGATGACTTATGCCAATTATTTGCTGTCTGAGAAATTCGTACTTTTCTGGGCAATCAAACTAAAAGCATGCATGAAACGTGATCGAATTAGCAGCAATAATGGGACCGTATTTGCTTGTCTACCGAGGAGCACCTATTGGCGTATTCGAAAATAAATTTACGAATGTCAGCATGACTTACTTTTTGTTAATAGCGTGCATGACATTGGCCTTGCAGGCAACGGTAGCCGAATGCCTGTCAGTGTCTTTGATCTTCGGCTCTAAATGCACGCCTCACCAACGTATAACAATAATTCACGCACATATGTGTTGTATACACGACCTTCAGGGTAAAGTTAAACGTTTGTATCATGTTTGAAAATTTAGCAAGCATACGACTTTTCGATAAAATAAATCGAATAGGACATTGCGATCTACTGAGTGAATTGCCATCTTGACAGGTTGCTGTTCAAGTGATTGCATTAATGTAAAACTATTGTCTTGGTCGTTTTTAGACCTAGATACGACTAGGTTCAGGCCAGTACCGCGATGATTATCGCATGAATTGCGACTACCTTTTTTGAAGTTATGAGCGATGGTCAACTCTGTTCAATCAACTGCACGCCTTCCTCATTCCATATAATCCGAAAAAGATTATGTCGCTACCACTCTTAAATAAGGTTCGAAGCTTTGCGACGTTTAATAAATCAGATTGCGCACCTTAATTACAAACCTGGCAGTGGTTCGAGATAAGCATCCTACATTTTTTATGCAGACACTTTGAAGTGTCTGAACGAATTGCGATGCAAAAGATAATTGTTCCTTGAAGTCCAAAACTGCCCGGAACCTGGAGGACGCGATGTGGCGCAGTGGCTTACATTAACTCTGGAGTTTGGGTTCATCATCATCATGCCCAGCCATACAAAAGTCAAAAGGGGCTACTGTTTCACTGCTATAGAACAATAAGGAGTGAGAAATAACAACTGAAATAATATTTTAGACAAATTATTAGTGAGATTTACGAGAGAGAGAGAGAAAGAGAGAGAGAGAGAGATAGAGAAAGAAATAATACATATTTACTATGAATAGATTTATCAGGACAGCTCACAGAAATGAGGCAAATTAAACCTCTCCACAGTAACATTATGACCAAGTTAGCATTCGGGCAAGTCAACATCAGCAATCCATCTTCATTGTGGCTTTCACAGTATCACGTCATAAACAACCAAAACTTCGCAGCTAACTTTGTCCTACTAAGAAAAGAAAGTTACGAAGATGATTCTACCAGACATCTGCAACAAGATCGCCACTGAATTCAATTCGATGCCATATCGCTAAGGATTTCTAATCAATAACTTTGATGCGCACGAGGACCTCATCCTGGCAGACGAGTGGGTCCTATACTTCCCAATTTAGATGTAAGTGACTTCAACTGTTTCTGCCCACCTTGTTTCCTACGCCAATATGGTGCTGGATGAGAGAACAGAGCTCTACTGGGCAATCGAATTCAGGGCATACGCAAAACGTGACCGAGCCAACGAAGTTGATGGAACCTTATTTGTTTTTATAACGATGAGCTCTTATTGGCAGATCCAAAAATTCCGTCTAAGGATGTCAACGTTGATTATTCGTTGTTGGTAACCAACATGTGCTATACTTCTCAAACAACGATGCCTGTAAGCGCCTAGAATAATCAAATCTAAGAGGCCAAGTGTCACTAGCGTATAGTAAGACTGGGCGTAGAGATGCACTGTAAACACGACCCTTAAGGCAGAGCGAAATACTTTCGTTTCTCCATAAATGACGAAGGTTCGAGAAAGCTACTCTAGCTTTCGCGATTCCTATTCTTATTATTGATAGAGCTCCCAAGATATGTAAACCTGGAGACTATGTCTAGATATTCATTCTGCAGTCGCAGCGTTAGAGTGTGTGGTGAGTGATCTTGTACAAGTATCTTACATTTAGAGGGTGCGAATTTCATACTGAAAGACGGAATAACGACTGCTTATCTATAAAAAGGGGCCTGGGCAGCATCTCGGTTGTCGAATAAAAGTATGATATCGTCTGCGTAGTCAAGATCGACTAGTTTAACGCCCGGGAGAACTTCAACACCTGCATCCTGAAAGTGTGGAAGAGTGTTGTTCATAATAGCATCGATTACAATGTTAATCGAAAATAGGGAAGTGGACAACCTTGACGAACATCACTGCTGGATAAAAATTAGTTCAGTTATGACCAGAAGGACAAACCAAAGGCATCATGAACCGAAAGTATAATCTCATGCACATTCGTTTCGTGCTAACTGGCGACTCATCAGTAGGAGCCGGTATTACGCCCTTTAACCACTATATATTTGGTAGAAGAATGTGGAATAATAGGACGGTACAATCTCCTAGACGAATGTGTAAACCTGCAATAGTGAAGCTAACATCGTATAGTCTACGACAATGCGACTTCAACGCTAACTCACACTATATAATATATATACCGAGTCTGTAAAGGATACTAACACTATGGCTATTGTGTTAGTAACCGATACCAACATTATTGTATTGGTACTAACTCTATGGTTTCCGAGTCGGAATATGGTACCATCATTATGTATACAAATTTATGCTATAGTTCACCGAAATTGAGAATTACGACAATTTCTAAATATCTGTTTCTCCAGAAAATGCATACACTCAGGCCTTGATCGATATCAGTTGTCACTTTTCGCGGTAAGCATGACATCATTCAATACAATACATACAAGTTAAATACTGTTTGTTGCGGAGAACATATATATATATATATATATATATATATATATATATATATATATATATATATATATATATATATATATATATATAGTGTGTGTGTGTGTGTGTGTGCAAGTATGTATTAGGTGCTTGCGAACCTAATAATAAATTAGTTCAGTTGTGACCAGAAGAATAAACCAAAGACCGCATGAACGATAAGTATGATCGTACCGTCCTATTATCCTACATTCTTGACCAAAATATATAATGGTTAAAGGGCGTAATACCGGCTCCTACTGATGAGTCGCCAGTAAGCACGAAACGAATGTGCATGAGATTTAACTTTCCGTTCATGCTGCCTTTGGTTTATGCATATGCATAAGTTATCCGCAACAAACAGTATTTAACTGTTATCACTGCTGGTTGTAAATTGATGCGTTTATTCGTTGTAGACCTTAGCGAGACCTGAAGTATTTGTATAGAGAGCGCATGTAGTATTAAAAAATTTTGTGGGCACACCACTTTTCGACAAAATATGGAATAAAACATTGCGATCCACCGAATAAAATGCACCCTTAAAGTCTAGAAAGACGGCTATTGTATGACGGTGATATAAATGTCTCTGTTCAAGAATTTGCCTTAACGTGAAAATATTATCTACACAAACTCGTCCTGAGCGGAATTCGGCCTGTCCTTCTCTAGTATGTGATTCACGTGAAGCGCTGAGACGACTGGAAAATCGAAGAAATGCCGAATGTACGGTCGAACATGCAGGCGTTCATGCGTTGCGGTTTTGAGGTGGAAGGGTGTTCATTGGTCGGTGTTTTCTGTTCCATGAAAAAGTTTGGTCAACGCTCCTGAAATTATATGGCCACCATCCTTAAATAATCCTGGAAGCAAATCATCGGGGCCTGCGGCTTTGCGGCGTTTAATATATAGTATTGCATCCTGTACTTCTAGCTGGGATGTTTCTTCGAGACTAACATTCCACACTGTTGATGCAGACATGCTTTCGGGAATCGGAACTGGCGGTTGCGTAGGTGGTGGTGATGGCGTTGGCGCATTTGATGATTATTGACGGTTGCACTATGTTTATAATATAACTTGTTTTCTGAACCTGACGCGGGGCGGTTGGGTGAAGCAGTGATATACCAGCGGCCGCGAACGCTAGTTCCATTTCTTCTTTTCTGGTCAAAAGTTTTCTAGATCGACTTTAGACTACGCGGTTGGTATATATTACGTTCCATATGGAATCAGTGATTTGTTAACGACAGTATCGCCGATTTTACCGACCAATGATTATTTCACGAGGCCTGCAATTCCATTCAGTGTACAGTGGGGTTTAGCTAACAATTTGGGATTTAGTGTTAATTATTTTCCCGGAAAATTTTAGTGTAGATCTACAGCATGGTCCGAGTCGACATAAGTGTTCCAAAAGGAACGGCAATCCTGGATGCAACCACGGCACCTATAATTGCTACATGATCTATTTGAGTCCACTGTTGTCCCGCGCTGGAGGACGCCATGTAGCGCAACATCTAAAACTACGTCTGAAGTTTGTACTACTTAAATCTAATCTATATTACGCGCAGCTATCCAAAAGCCGTTCACCCTTATCGTTACGCGTTGAGATAAAAGTGTATCTTCCACTAAAATGAAATTCTGCGTCACTTTAGCGCCCAACTTGAGCATTTATGTCATCCATAACCAGGACTATATCTGAACTTCGTGCTCTACTTAGAAAAGGAGCTTAGTTCGGAGTAAAAAGCGTCCTTATTTTATCCTGTGCTGCAATCGGTAGGAGCAGATACAGCGAAGAGGCAACGTTGATAACGCTTTTTTGCATTGATTTTAGTAGATGTATCTAAACGTGCCGCACACAGTCGAATATTTAAGGGGATCCAATCTATGAAGCAAGCTTCAGCTCGTGCGCTAAGGACAATACCAATGCCCCATTTACCAGCTTGAGAGAACTCTGTGGATCCAGATGTTCGAAGCCAATAACAGGTAGATAGGGATGGTGAAACCAGTTCTGTAATGCAAGTAGAGTCCTGTATTCTGGTTTCAGATACACAACATATGTCGATTTCAAATTTATCTAACTTACGTTCAAGAGATTCTTTTTGTCCTAATTGTTTTAATGTTCGCACATTAAATACGCCTAAGTTAAGACCAAACCTAGGTTTAATGAATAATCGTCTACAAGAACCATTTTCCATATTTGGCAACCTGACATTGGGCTCAGTGTTATGATCTACACCAACCATATTCATAATATCTAATAGAGTGTTATTGTTAGATTGAGAAGAGGAAGGGGAAGGAAAGGAGGCAGAATAGGAGATAACATTGCCTGCAGCAGCCCGATTTTGCTTATCTGCGCTGCGCGGCTCAGCAGATAAGGCGACCCTTTTTATACTGCGCGACGCGCGATGCAGTATATAATCATTGTAATTTCATGGTTATATGTGGACTGTAAAAGAACACTAGGTTGCCCATTCCTAGTGATGGTTTGTATTCGGAGTTTTCCTTCTCCTAGATAGTCTACTAACCAAGGCTGATGAGCACTATCTGCCCAGATGCCAGTGGCCAAAGTTTCCTTCAGCAGCCGAAACTTGCCCTTCAAGTCTGGATAGCTTGCTCTCATTCCGTCACTACACATTAAACAAAAAATGTTACTGCACAGTTAGACCAGACTCGAGGTTTCATATGAAACGGGATAATGGCTGTGTTCCTTTTGACCCAGCAAGGTTCATGCTACCAATCCCGGGTTGACTAGCAAGAGCCCGCCGGTCGTCAGGCCGGAATTTCTATGGCAAATTGTCCCACATTAGTCACTCAAATATATAGTAGGTATAGGGCGTAATACCAGTTCCTACTGATGAGTAGCCAGAAAGCACGAAACTAATTTGTACGAGATTATAAATTCCGTTCATGGTGTCTTTGGTTTATCCTTCTGTTCATAATTGAACTGATTCGTTACTAGGAGCGCAACACCTTATACATAATTGCAAATGTATTAGTTCTCCGCCAAAAACAGTATCTAACCGAAGCATATATTTTGTGGTCGCATCCCATCTCCAAGCCGAAATCCTGTCTGGGCCAACCGAGTTCGCTCACCTTTCTCTTAACGAATCCTTTTAATGATAATTACATTAATCACCATCGATGCAATACAGAGCAAACTGATAGTACACTAGATACTGTTTAGGGCGGAGAACTAATAAATATGCAAATCTGTTGCGAGCTTAGTAAAAAATTAGTTCAAATATGACCAGAAGGATAAGCCAAAGACAGTATAAACGGAAAGTATAATCTTGTGCGCAACACCTAATGCAAACTTGATAAACAACTAGTTGGATTTAAGGCCAGTTTCGTCCTTTATTGGATAGATACTACATAACTTTCACTTATTTTTGACTGATTCCTGACTGCGGACTGCGGAAATAAGCTCGTGTCGATCCTGTCTCACCTGGAATCCACTGATCATAAAAAACGGAATGGATTCCAGGGGATAGGCGGTCACGCATGTGCTTGCTAGTTTTCTATTTCATTCAAGGTAGGAAATTTGATTTTCATTTGGTAACTACATTGAAGAGTCAAATCATCGTTAAGTACGCCATTTGTAATACGCATCGGATCCTGAAGATTTGGTAATCCTTGGATGAACTAGACTTCAGACACGACACACTAATATTTCTACGTTGGAAGGACCACTGCTAATATGCCAGATATGAGCCTACAATTCGAAGAAATTAATACGTTTCAACGCCACTTTAAATTTATTAGAAAAATTAAGTTAATTGTTTTTCATATGTTGCTTCTCTTGTGGAAAACATCCTGACAAGCATACGATCCCAGGTGTGATCTAAACTAAGTTGAAGAATTCTGGTGTCAGTAGGACCAACAAAATTATCAGGTCTCATCTTTGGTAGACAACGCGTGACATGCTGAAGCGTTTTCTTTCACATAGTTCCAGATGTTGTTTGTTAAACTGTCGACTATGGTGACGGACAGATAAGTAAACGCCTAGGCTTCCCTGAAGGCTTTTGCACATTTGTAGCTGCTTTTGGCATCCGTAATTCCTCTGAAGCTCTATCATTTGCATTACCTCGTGCTTTATCAAAAGCCCTATAAATAAATCTATTTACGTAATAAGGGTTGACAAAATTGCCCGAAGAGGACAGCAAATTTGATAACGTGTTTTAACCGATTTCTCAAGGTTATTTCGCTAATTCCACTATGAGACATTAAAAACCAACAACGTTAGTTTAATAAAAAGCAGACTTGATGTATTCCCGATAAATATTTGAACCAGAGAAGAAGTGAATCAGCTTTCTTGTGAGAGGGCACAGTTAACCACGATATTGGCCGTTTGGTCACGCCTCAATGTACACTCATCAGCCAATAAATACCAGTGCGTGCGGATAGATCTACAAACATTTTGCAGTAGGCATGGTTCAGTGAGGAGGTCTCGTTAGTTTCACCTTATGTGCTTAGGCTCAATTGAAAACAATAGTGTGAGGACCCAGGTATGTGTTTGCCTACTTATGGTCTTATAAACTTTTTACCAGAAAGAAACCAGAGGTCAAATGTCTGAACTACGATACTTCGATAATGTCGATGTCGCTTTGCCTTATACCTTACCTGGCCATAATGGTATTGTGTAGAGATATAGGCTGCCTCAATTCCGGGTTACCTAGGCAAATATACACACGAACTAGATCCCATTCATCACAAATCACTCTGCTTCAATACTGTTTTGTCTAATCTATTATTATTGTTACTTTTTATTATTAATTTTTTCTCATGGTTATATGGCAGTGAAGCATCAGCTACTAGCGAAATTTGCATTGTTGTCCATGCTACAAAGCGCGAGTTCTTTTAGAGCCACATGTGATACGCCAATGGAGACCAAAACCAAATAATGATTTTCATCCACGGCTTGCAGAAGCCAGAGGTCGGTAAACAGCTTAGTAAAAGTGGTTGGCATGATAACGAAATATGACAACAAATTTCATAACAACTAAAAGGCGTTCACAGGCTGAATTGAAACCAAGAAGGCTGTCAGAATGAGAGAAAATCCAGATCAAGTAGATGCAATGGCATTTAACTTCCAGTAGTCATAACGCTTTTGTCTAGAAAACAAGAATTCTGATGAAAAACAGCGAAACTGCATTAATCGAAATAACCCGATGTGTTTTGACTAACACAGTACTGATTCCAGTTGTTTTAATTTTCCAAGATATTTCGGCTGCCGTTGTCGACTGATTCCTTCAGTTAATCCACCATAATCAGTTTTACAAACTCGAAAGGTAGTTTGCGTAATTGAAATTAACGATCTCGCATACGGACGGCGATAATGTGGACCCAAATGTTGATAACGGAAGCATGTACCTTTTCGGTTCACGTCGATGCGTTAAATTTGTGAACGTTTTTTTTAAAGTAGAGAACGAGAAGCCTTAACACGTAAGTTAGATAGACTATGCGTTGGCATGTTGTACATCCGAAGCTAGAATCCAGGATCCTACGGGAATTACAGAACCGTATTCCAAGTTTTCATTGACACATCGGCTCCAGTATCACGGCATGTACTGAAGTTAAATAAAGGAGAGTTGGTACTGTTTTCAGCTCACAAGCGGAAGTTTCTTTAACTGAGTAGATCTCTGTAAACAGCCGAATTTAAGCCGCACGCTTAAAGGTGTTCACTAAAATCGATGGCAAAGAATTAATCAACAGTGAGTTCTTTGTTATCTGCATACGCTCCCAACGATTGCAGCACAGACGACAGCAAAGACACTTTCCATTTTGACCAAAGTTTTCTACTGCGATTGGCGATAAATACAGGTATAGTCTCGTCTATGTGCAGCATAAATGCTAAAGCTGTACAATTAAATGACGCAGAATTACATTTCGATGGCAGATCCACTTTAAGCTCAACTCGTAATAATAGTTGTGATCAAATTGTGGATGGCTGCACAGAACATAGATTATGCATTAGTACCCCAAACTCTAACTGCGCAGTAGTGACGGAATGAGCCAGCGTTCCAGACGTGAAGGGCAAGTTTCGGCTGCTAAAGAAAACTTTGGCCACTGGCGTCTGGGCAGATAGTGCTCATCAGCCTTGGTTGGCAGACTATCTAGAAGGAAAAATTCGAATACAAACCACCCTCACTATGAATGGTCGACCTAGTGTTCTTTTACAGTCCATATATAACCATGGTAAATACAATTTACAATGATTATATACTGCATCGGCCGTCGAGCAGTATAAAAAGAATCATCTTCTCTACTGAGCCGCGCAGGGTAGATAAGCGAAATCGGGCTACTGTGGGAAACTATATTTACAGCTTTATCTCCGATTCTGCCTCCTTCCCCTCAATCTAACAAAACGCGCTTTTAGATTCTATAAATATGGCTGGTGTAGATCATATCACTGAGCTCAATATCAGGTTGCCAAATATCGAAAATAGTTCTAGTAGACGATCATTCATTAAACCTAGGTTTGGTATTAACTTAGGTGCATTTAATGTGCGAAGATTAAAACACCTTGGACAAAAACTATCTCTTGCACGTACGTTAGATAAATTAGAAATTGGCATATTTTGTGTATCTGAAACCAGAATACAGGACTCTACGTGCATTACAGAACTGGTTTCACCACCCCTATCTACCCGTTATAAGCTTCGAACATCTGGACCCACAGAGTTCTCTCAAGCTGGTAAATGGGGCGTTGGTATTGTCCTTAGCGAACGAGCTGAAGCTTGCTTCATCGATTGGATCCCCTTAAATAGTCATCATCATCATCATTTACAGCCACACAAAAGTCAAGTGACTAATGTTTCACTGCCATATAACCATAAGGAGTGAAAAAAGTATATAAGTGAATTTAGATAAATTATTATTGAGATTTACGAGAGAGGGAGAGGGGTAGAGAGAGAAGGAAAACCTTGCTACTATGAGTAAATTTATCAGGATAACTCACAGAAATGAGGCAAACTAAACCTCTCCACAACACCATTATGGCCAAGTTAGCATTCGGGCAAGGCGACATCAGCAACACAGCTTCCTTGCGGATTTCACCGTATCACGTCATAAACAAACCGAACCTCGTAGCTAACTTTGCCCTACTAAGAAAAGAATGTTACGAAGATGACTCTACTATACATCTGCAACAAAATCAATCAACGTTGCATCTTCGTTGTATCAGCATATGCTCCTACCGATTGAAACACAGACGAAAGCGAGGACGCTTTATACTCCGAACTAAGCTCCTTAATAAGTAGAGTACGAAGTTCAGATATAATCCTGGCTATTGGTGACATGAATGCTCAAGTTGGGCACTTAAATAACGCAGAATTTCATTTAGGTGGAAGATACAATTTAAGCAACGACAATGGTGAACGGCTTTTGGATTGCTGCGCGGAACATAGATTAGATTTAGGTATCACAAACTTTACACGTAGTGTTAGATGTTGCGTTACATGGCGTCCTTCAGCATCGGCACAACGGTGGACTCAAATAGATCATGTAGCAATTATAGGTGCCGTGGTTGCATCCAGGATTGCCGTTCCTTTTGGAACACTTATGTCGACTCGGACCATGCACTTATCCATTGTAGATCTACACTAAAATTTTCCGGGAAAGTAATTAATAATAAATCCCAAATTGTTGTAAGCAAACTCTACTGTACTACTGAATGTGGAATTGCAGGCCCCCGTAGAAATAATCACTGGCTCTGTAAAATCTATGGAGATACTCGAAACAAGACGCCAAATTCCACCTGGCTCGACTCATAATAATACCCGTCGCAATATATGACGCCAACTTAAGCGCAGTCTAAAAGTCGATCTAGAAAACTTTTTGACCAGAAAAGCTGAAGAAATGGAACTAGCGTTCGCGTCATGGTAATAGTCACTGTTTGTTCCAACTTATTCGCGCAACAGGTCTGAGAAAATTAAAAGTTAGTGAAACTATAAATGATAGTAGCAATCATTTAATATCCGATTAAATAAGTCGTTATTATAGGTGGGCTGAACACATCAATGATCAATTTTATTGGGCATCCACGTCAGTTCCGATTCCCGAAAGCATGTCTGCATCAACAGTGTGGAATGTTAGTCTCGAAGAAAGATCCCAGCTAGAAGTACACGATGCAATACTATATCTTAAACGCCGCAAAGCCGCAGGCCTCGATGATTTGCTTCCAGGATTATTTAAGGCTAGTGGCCATATAAGTTTTTGAGCGCTGAACAAACTTTTTCATTGTTTATGGAATGAGGAAAGCGTACCACCTTTCCTATCTTCAAAAACCGCAATCGTAATTCGTGCGATAACCATCGTGGTATATACAGAGCCTGTAAATGGTACTAACACTTTGGCTGCCGAGTCGGTGCATGGTTCCAACACAATGGTGCGTTGGAAAAATTCTATTTATTCAATTCATTTCATGCACGCATGCTATTTACTTTGAATGAAGATTTTTTGATCGACTATTGCTTTGTTCGTAGCCAGCCAAACCATGGGGCTTCAATCTGCTGGTTGCATACTTATGTGCTATTTCTCATCCATTTTTCGCATGTTCAAACACAATTGAAAACTTTTTACGCTTATTTATTATTTGCAACACCGTGTTTTGTTGCCCTGAAAGGCGCGGGCACACGCTCAGAATCAAAACCCAAGAAGCAATCTTCAACTGGTGTTTCTACTACTACTACTATTGGAAATAACAGTCTTGCTTCGCCGCCTGCTTACAAGTCCGCTTTGAAGCAGAAAGATGTAGTCCAGAGCGGTGGAGATGTTTCTTCGGCTTCGAAAACGACGTCAACGGACAGCAGTCTTAACAATGGCCAGACCACTCATACCCAGTTGTCAACGAATCACGTGACCTGCCAGGTAGGAGCACCTGCCTCTTTTCCTGCGAGTGGGCTAGCCTGCATTAACCTAGCTGTACCGCCTCCCCCTATAGGATCAAGTGGATTTGTCACCTCGATCACGGCGAAAGACGCTGCCAATATTGACCAGCTTCTAGAGGCGTCAAAAAGAACCTCAGCAGCAGCTGCGGCTGCGGGCACGAGCGGAGGCGATGCGTGGAGTCATGGTGGCGCGGGTGCATCTGGTAAAGAGAAAAAACACATGCGTGTTGCTGCTGGCCTAATCTGGGAAGATTCGACGTTGGAGGAGTGGGACCCGAGTAAGTCGGAACTGGTTGCAATTTACAGACATTTAATTATTTTCTTTGTGAGTATATGCTATTACCTTTTATTTTCTAGGATCGAAATTTATGTTTCACCCACATTGATTAAGGGAAATTACAAATTCAGCAAAACATGAACTCTCGGAGGGAAAATGTCTTCACGAGGGTGTTATTAAGCATTTCTTTAATGTAATTTATTCAAATTCGAAACAACGTAGCTAGCGATTGTGTGTTCTAATCTGATCGTGATACTGGATCACTGTTGATGAGATGACAAACATTCGCCCTCACTTGCGTGACAAAAAGGCCGCTGAAGTTAATGGACTCCAGCAAGTATTCAAGTATGAAGGAATAGAGTTTCAAAAGGACTGAACGAGTGCATCGCCGCGAATTGGCAGTAAAGCTGCATCCGGACTGAATGGAGGATGTGGTTTTATTGTCCAATCACAAGAAAGGTAACATTTGCACTTCATTCGCGCCCTGTCCGTGGCAAATTCGACGCAGCACGTGATGAGTTTCCAATAAGGACGAAACCGGTCTACTGGATGAATTGCCTTTTATACAACATATAATTCTTAGTTTATACTGACATATGTAATTAATTAATGGGTCAGGTGCTTATATCAAGATCGCAACCTTGATTAAATTAATTTTTATTACCGCCCGCGCAACCAATGCTCGTTTAATTATATAAATGATCATTTCAATACCACTTCCCCGTGTAGTGTGGTGTCTGTTCAGTAATGACAGATTGGGGATAGTTAGTTTGAACTTTGGGTCTAAATGGATGCCATATGAGCTCCACCTAAAGGAAAAATTGACTAATCGAGTTACATTAGTTAGTATATAACTGAAAATTGTGTTTAGTGTAGTGTGCGGCAGAGTGGCTCAGTAGTTAGAGCACCAGATTACGAAGCAGACGTGCCCAGGTTCATATCCTGTCCGCGGCAAATTCTGGCCAGTACATGATGAGTTCCCAATAAGGACGAAACCGGTCTACTGGATGAATTGCCTTTACCACACTATACAATTCTTAGTTTATACTAACAAATGTGTGCGCATAATGGGTCAGGTCTTTATATCAAAATCGCATTCATTATTTAAATAATATAGGAGAATCAGTTTGCTTTTTTTGCATTTAAAGTGTTCATTATCTTCATCCCCAGAAGCATTTGTGAAGTGCAGTGAACTCTGGCCTGTAAATAAATCGTCGTTTGTTTCGACCTTTCATGACTATCATCAGAGTACGACGACAAACTGACTAGCTGTGATCAAATCGTATTGCATAGGTATGAAAGCAAAATTAGATATGCCAGTCTCACCTCTATTAGTCTCGCATACATTGTACTTGACTGGAAATGTTGGATGCACAATTTGTATGCCGTCACGAGCATTAACTTCCAGCTTTCTCTAAATCAAGTTTACAAGCTTGAAGTAAGCACTAATCCCATTGTATTTAACCAGTCGTCGAACTACGTAGCAAAACTACAGACGCACAATCAATGATTGTTTAATTATATATATATATATATATATATATATATATATATATATATATATATATATATATATATATATATATATATATCGCGTTCATGGTAAAAATGATTAACCTTGTGAAGAATTTATTATTAATCTGTACTTCTTTACAATCTTTTCTTCGATACCCATCTGCATTCATGATGGTTTCCTTCGTGTGGTCTACACTGCCAGAAAATTTGTTGCGGTCACACCGCGCATTTCGACCCCCCACCGACGACTGGAGGACAAGTGTGAAATAGATGTGTCGATCGGACTATATTTGTCACTTTTTGCAAAGTGACATAAAGTCCGTGTTCTAAATTAGCTAATATGTTTCGTTTGAATTGGTTGTGCCAGGCGATGATGGTACCGTTTCGTAAAAAAAAAATCTACTTTGCGTTATAATAGTTTTCGAATAGATTTTTATTCAATATATTCTTTGTGTGACATTTCGACTAACGCTCCCGGACGTCATCAAAATCAATATCTCCACGCCAAACTGACACAATGTAACACAACGCGGATCGAGAAGTTGATTATCGAAAGCGTTGATCGAAGTATCATCCAAGATAGTGCGCCATACCTACCACATAAAAATCTAGTGTCTACCAACCATACTGCCTGCACGTGTCTTTGTTATCTCCAATGACAAATCCCCGGTACTTAAATCTGGAGGCGTTGCCGAGCAACTTAGGGGAGCGCACATTCAAACCCGTTAGCTTTGTTTAGATTTTGTGGCCAGCTGCGCCATTGATGGCAGGCGAAACTCCGTAGCTTTTATAAACAAATATGAAGAAGCATTGAACCGTAGCCACATCCGAATAATGTTTGTTATACTAACTTAGCCACGAAGTGTTAAATTTCTAAAGTAGGCTGACAGTCTTTTCAAGCATCATGCTGTCACCAGCAAGGTGGACAGCTACGCGGTAACTCGTGGCATGAAATCGATTTTGAATCTTTGTCTGAATTAAATCGTTAGGAATTTTAGTTCAACGCATCTGATCGAGTTTATTGTCGCGGTTAGGGTTAGGGGCACCATTCGCAACATCACTGAAAAGGTGAATTGCTTAATAATACAAGTTCCTAAGGACTGTTTTTAAAATTTTTCTGTCTTATTGATACAGCTTTGTCACGCGTCTATCCTACCCACATTTGGTGAAATTTTTGAGATTTTTTCTGATAAATTCCCTCGATAAAGAGAATTGATAGGCGATAGAGAGACATGAATGAGATGGAAAAAGTAAAAATATCCAATGTAGCTAAAAAAGGAACCAGGTTATTCAAGGCACGCATTAGATCAACACTTGATGCTGAAAGATTTGTCTTCCTGTGGGTACTCATGATACTGAATGGACTGTATTCGTTCCCATTGCATGGTCGTGTGCGTTTTCTGCAGCTTCATTTGTTACAATGCATAAACCGTTTAAGAAACATCCGTTTATTCACGCGGCTCTACTCTTGTCGAGAATATTTTCGGCCGTCTATGCAAAATGACCAACTTTATAACACTTAGATACGGCTTGTTGCGTGTAGCTAATATATATGATATTTTTTATTAGGTATTACGCGACTAGTAACAGATAAGTTTAAATATGATCAGAAGGATAAAGCTAAATCAGTATGAACGGAAGGTATAGTCGCATGTGCACATTCGTTTCTTGCTTACTAGTGACTCATCAGTAGGAGCCGGTATTACGCTCTATACCCTCAATATACTAAAGTGAGGAGTGTGGGGAGATTGGACGGTACAATCTACTATACGAATATTTACACCTGCAGTAGCGCAGCTAACTTCATAAAAATTCTTCGACAATGCGACTTCAAAGCGAACTCATTATATAAATATATATATATATATATATATATATATATATATATATATATATATATATGTACAAAGCCATTAAAGTACCTGATAAGACATTATGGTTGCCGAGTGAGATACGATAAATTTCACCAGAATTGAGAATTACAAATACTTCTGAACACCTGTTACTCCATCAAATCCATACACTCTGGCCTTGATCGATATTAGTTATCACATTTCGTGGTAATCTTGACATCAAGTATTCAGAACTAGTGCCACTTTCCGGTTAATCCTGTGTTATAGTCACGGGGTATTCTATAAATTACTGACAAATTTCATGATAATTCCTTTATTATAAAAAGTCTTGGCTCGCCAATCAGCAATACAGAATGTCCATTTCCTTTTTTCCTTCAGCGTGATTAAATCTCTTGCGCTGTTAGAACAGTGGATTTAATTAGCACGTTTGCTTTTATAAATTAAACAGCGTCTTGTTATTTATTTATATCGAAAAATATTGCATTTCTTGTAATATAATAGGGACAGTGTAAATCAAGTTCGAAAATTTTCTCTAAGCACAAATTCTATTTTTCACTATTCATATGGTATCGGAAGACTACCACCAATTTAACTTACAGATGCATTTCTAGTTTTAGGAGTCATTCGAGCAAATCTGGCGGTTAAATCAAGGTGGTGAAACGGCTACCTTGTCTGAATGATTCAAGTAAATTGGAACACGGCACAGTGTGTTGTCACTGGTAGTTTGATTCTTTTGTACGACCTTCTTTTTTAAATTTAATATTGATAGAAAAATTGTAAATGAGCCAAGAGTGACTACTTAAAATGTGGAGGGTCTAGTCAAGATGGAAACAGTACAAACTGAAACTAGGCCGTGATTCTATCGTTATTTGAATAGAAAGATCTGGTCTCCTTTTCGAACCAACAACTAATTATGTACTTCAATGTTGGATTTTTTGCTCAGTGCTGTCCACTCTTTTTGTGGAAAATCTTTCTCCGACGTCATTTTCAGACAAGCAGCTGATGGAAGGCTTAAAAAAGAAGGGATAAATGAGAAGCCATCAATCTAGGCCAATAATCGGAGAACCTGAAAATGTAAAGTATTCAAGATTTTACCAACCTACGAGTGCTATCAATTGTCCCGCACAAGAAAAATGCGGTAAAATTCACAACTAATTATGTATTAGGTGGTGCGCACATAGTAACAAATTAGTTCAAATATGACCAGAAGGATAAAACAATGACAGCATGACCGTATTCGTTTCGTGCTTACTGGCGACTCATTGGTAGGGGCCGGTATTGCGCCCTTTACCCACTATATATTTGGGTGAGGAATATGAGAAAATAGGACGGTACTCTCTCCTATACGAATGTGTAAACCTGCAGTGGTGAAGCTAACTTAATATATACTCGTTATCCGCAACAAACAATATCTAACATATAACTATGCATATTTTATTAGTTCTGCAGCAGCAAAGCGTCTGTTCTGCAATGCTTATGTATTGCTGACTATTATGATGATTTGATGAATTACGGCCGCATAGATCTCCATTGAAAGCATATATTAATCGAAGTAAGCAACTATTACAGACAACGCCTTGACGTTTAGTTGGCTTGACCTGGTGTATAGTTCGTATGAAGGTCTGGGCGGCCTTCGTTCAGTATTTGTTTCCACCTAGACCATAACTTCCTTTACAAAAAAATCATCGCTTTGCTTCGTCTGCAGTTGATCTCACATGGCGATACAGACTCGAAGCAGAAATTTCTTAATTCTGTAATAGGTCTGCTTAGGATTTTTATATCATGCCTGCCATCTTTGCAATAGGCAAGGAGAAGATGAAATTTTCTTAAATCCGATAAATATATTCCAATGTTCTTCTCAGGTGTCAAAGATTTATAGTTAACTTATCCAAGCGAATGTTTCGTCGGTGTGTTTAAAATTTTTCTACCATGTCTGCACTCTCGATTAGGATTGAATTTTGGATTACTCAAATTATCAAGCTTTATTCTGTGCGTCAATTGTTAAAAATAAGTTGCTAATTAAACTTTTACATAAATTTATTCTTATAGATGATTTTCGGATATTCTGTGGTGATCTTGGTCACGAGGTGACCGATGAAGGCCTGCGTCGCGTTTTCAGCCGCTACGCATCGTTTCAAAAAGCCAAAGTGGTGCGCGATAAAAGAAACGGAAAGTCACGTGGCTATGGTTTTGTCAGCTTCTCTGATCCAGCCGACTTTACTCGTGCTATGCGTGAAGTCAACGGTAAGCAGAAACTCTCAAAAATATTTCGATCCATTTGTAAAAAAAATCATTTAAAAAATTTATCTGTACTGATTTTGAATAATGTTGATCTTTGATTTAAATGCATCTTGAAGACTTGTGGCAACCACAAATCCCATTTTAATCAGTCACGTAACACAAGAAATGATTGTTTGTTCACAAGCTGACGTGTTTCGATTGTCCCTTGGCCATCTTTGAGACACAGCAGTTAACTGCCTACCGGAGGTGGGATCATACCGAAATTTATATAAAATATATTGCTCTAGGGGGCGTTTTACTTTAAATGATTCCCGGCTGCAGAATTTCTGTACAATCACGCTCATTGTTGTTTTGCAGCAGTCATCACGTTCGTAAAAATTGGGCAACACAGCAAGGCGACAGACATAGGTCTCTGTTTATGTAATGTACCAATTTATTGCGCGGACGGTGAGAAAACAAGTTTAAATCGAGTTTTCAGGTTTTAAATAAACACCGATCCAATTTGTAAGTCGGTTTATGGTGCCTTAGAGCAGTATTTCATTAGGAAGCTTTGCCTACTATGTCAAACCTTGGCTGCTCTGTGCTTGATCGCAGCGTGACTACGTATAAAAGTGTGATTGCTGACTGTTATTTTCCATAACGGAGTGTTATGTGTGACGCTCCGGAGGTTGGAAAGTTTTCACATCATCGTTCGGCGATGAACTATTTGATTACGGTGCCACATTTGATTCTGTAGAGTGATATCATTTGCTGCAGCTGCGTGCATTAGCTTAGAACTTGCTAATCTAGTTGTAAAAATAATAATATTCTGTCAAATTGTCAGACTACATTCAGATTAGCAGAGCAGAAGGCATATCGAAGTATATGTATGCATATATATATATATATATATATATATATATATATATATATGTATGTATGTATGTATGTATGTATGTATGTATGTATGTATGTATGTATGTATGTATTTATGTATGTATGTATGTACGTATTTATGTATGTTTATATGTATGTATGTTTGTATGTATACATGTATGTATGTGTCTATTTATGTATGTAAGTATGTGTGTATGTATGAATGTATGTATGGGCAAATAATGCTCATCAGCCTTGATTGGCAAACTATCTAGAAGAAGGAAAACTCACTAGGAATGGGTGACCTAGTGTTCTTTTACAGTCCACATATAACCATGACAAGTAATATGGCAGTGAAACATTAGTCACTTTTGACTTTGTGTGGCTGGACATGATGATGATGATGCATGTATGTATGTATGTGTGTATGTATGTATGCATGTATTTATTCATATCTGTCAGTATGTATTTATATGTTTGTTGTTTGGTGATAGTACGTGTGACTGATGTTAGTTTTAATATTTTTCGACGACTGGTGAAATACAATGGAATTGGTGTTTACTTATAGCTCGCATACTTGATTTTAAAAATTGTTACCACCACCCGCGTAATCAATGATTGTTTAATTGATGTTTCACTGATTGGATTTTTTTGTTTTACGTATTTTTAATAATTAATTTCAGGCAAATACGTTGGCAATCGGCCGATTAAACTTAAAAAGAGCGATTGGCAGTCACGCGAACTTGAAGTGTTGAAGAGGCGAGAGAAGTTGAAGACTGTCGGAAAGAAGTCTTGAAAACTGTCCCATATTCTGCATATCTAATTTCTGTCAGAACGATTATGATTCGATTTGTAATCGTGTCCAAAATTGAGTTTTCCACTGTGCTACATTTGTTTTATTATATGCACTCATGCATTATGAGTGCAAAATTATTTAACCAAGCGATATGTTATTGCGTGTGTAGTAATAATTATTATTTAACAAGAATTTTAAGGTTCAAATGATCATCGATGTCATATTTTGTTACCTGTCGAGCAGAATGGTAGATAAATCTGGTTTTACTCATTTTTACTAACGGGTATAAAATATAGAATAGGTGTTTATGATTAGAGCATAAACTTGATTTAAATTTATTATCTATTTTTTGAGCCATGTAGAGTTCACAGTTGCCATCAACATTCAATTTCAGTAATAATAATTCGTAGAACTATTATTTATTGCAACTATGAACTAGGGATTACGTGGTGACGGCCCCCACTAGTAAATCGCTGCTAAGCACGTGAAATTATACCTTTTGTTCATGTTGATTTTGGGACATCCTTCAGGTCAAAATTTATCTATTTTTTACAAGGTTCGCAATAATTAGAATATATATATATATATATATATATATATACATATATATTCATTTCTTAATGCTTCGATGATATGAAATAGATTCTGATGCTTTGAAATTTTTCTTTCAAAATGTGTGACACATCTACTGGATGCACTTTAAATAAACTGTACATTGTTTCTTACAAATTGGTTAAGTTTATTATTTGAATATCTATTCCTCTTATCCTATTGTAAATAGTTTAGGCTTCTGGGAGTCTTTTTCAACAAATAAAAATAGTAAATGATCTGTAATAAATGCTTGTTTTATTCTAAAACTTTCTCATAATTAAAATTTTGATTTATAATAAAATCATATTCATCTAGCGATAAAAAATACGATCATTAAAATCTTTTTATAGTCATTATAAGCTAAAGATTTTTTACTGCAACAAGTGTAATTCATCAAAGACCGATTTCCTTCTCATTGGAAATGAATAAAGTACCATTCAGTATTAACGCGACCCGGTATCATATCGTTGCATCAGATTCTTGCAACTCATCCACTGCCATCTAAGCCGCACACTGCATGTCTTTTTTCGGTTATACAAACAGAAGGCAGGAGGAGGGTGATAATTGGAGCTTCAAGTCGAAAACGTTGTCAAATAGGCTCCACCTGTAGGAAAGACGCACTAATGACATAAATAGCTGCATAACTGAAAAGTGTATGTTGTGCGCGGCTTATGTAACACAGTGGACGATTTTCTAGAATTTAAAGCATATGTGAGATTTTTCGGGACCTGGCCGCAGCAATTCGGACAACTAATAAGTTCCCAATAAGAACGTATCTGATTTACTTCATAAATTTCATTTAATTTCTCTTGCCATTATTAGTCTGTACTGGCAATATATATATATCTATATATATTGTTTTTAGTTAGGAAGAAAAAACACATTAATAACAAAGTGGATAATGGACATTTATTTCGAGAATACTAAACTTCGCTCTACAATCTTTCATTTATATACATTCTGGGTTTTCATTTGAATATGTGAGTGGAAACAATAATGACTCTGTATTCTATTTCTTGTTGTGGCTGATTGTTAAGTGTGTATGCGTTTGTGTCTGTGTGCGTGCCTGTTTGCATGTAAAGGTCATTCTTGCTGTTTTGCAAAGTGATGTCTGAGATCTGGTCATTATTGTATTGATGGCTTGAGAATTAACCATTTGTTCGAATTGTTCGCTGTTACGTGTACGAGTGCTAATTTTCTGTGTGTAGTCTTTCGTTTCACCTTGTGCAAATTTTTGTTCTTCACTTGGTAACAGCGTAAGTGTGGATTGCAGTATTGAATGCTCATATTGTTTGGAAATTTCTGTATATATATAAAAATTCTATTTCTTTGTTTTTCTTAAACACTTATGTATAAAGGTAAAATTCTGCGAACCTGTATATAGAATTAATATGACTGCCATTGGCAATGAGAAAATGGAATTTGTTTGGAATGTTTGTTCAACAAAAAATACTTCATATCAAATATTGTTTGCACGGATTGCGGCAATAATTCTTTAAATCAAGTTTTCGAGCTTGAAGTGTATGCCAACCTCAATGTATTTAAACGGTCGTTGAACAACATTGCAAACTGACTGGCGGTAGGTTTGCCATCTTATTCGACGACTGGTTTAGTACAGTTGGGTTGGCGCTAACTTCGAGCTCGCAAATTTGATTTACTAAATATTTGATACCGTTGCCATTAGTAAATTTAACGAGTTTTATTTATGGGTGGTCGGTTAGCACTCTCAGTTCCGCAATGACCCGATTGATCATCATTGCAAAGTACGCGCTGAGTTCGGCTCCGTGGTGGCTGAGTGCCGATTCGTTCCATCGCTCTGAAGACTTCAACATTTTTCGTGGCAACCATTGAAAATGAAATTCTATCTAACATCTGTTAATGATTATGAGCTGTCAACAATAATAAACTGGTAAATTCCATGGGCTTTTCGTATACTACTATAAGTAGGATGGTATTTCATGTATAAATATTAGTTCATCTGTATTTGCTTTTGAATAGTGCATAACTCAGCATAAATTTATTATAAAGCAGGAATATAAAACACAATTTAAGAAGCCAATTCTTAATTTTCGCTAGAACTGTGATTTATATACCTGCCTTATGAGAATTATACTTCGCTTTTAAAATCGAGAGAGCACTCCTAATTATGCCAAATTAAAATTTTAGCCAAAGCCAGGTAACTTAATAAATGTTATTATAATCAAGGTTGCGAACTTGATATAAACACCAGACCCATTAAATAAGCACATCTGTCAGGATAAACTAAGAATTGTATAGTGTAGGAAAGACAGACGTGCCAAGGTTCGAGCCCTGCCCGCAGCAATTTCTGGTCCGTACGTGATGAGTTCTCAATAAGAACGAAACCGGTCTATTGGATGATTTGTATTTTATACACTTTACAATTCTTAGTTTATACTGACACATGTAGGTAATTAATGGATCAGGTGCTTATATCAAGACCGCAACCTTGATTATAATAATTGTTATTACCGCCCGTGCAACAAATGTATAAATGTTCATTTCAATACCACTTACCCATCTAGTGTGATGTCTGTTCAGTAATGACAGATTTGGGATGGTTAGTTGGAACTTTTTGTCTAAATGGGTGTCATATGAGCTCCACCTAAAGTAAAAGTATACTAACCAAGTTACGTTAATTAGTATATAACTGAAAATTGTGCGTAGTGTAGTGTGCGGCAGGGTGGCTCAGTGGTTAGAGCACCAGATTCCGAAGCAGACGTGCCCAGTCCGCGGCAATTTTTGGTCAGTACATGATCAGTTCCCAATAAGGACGATACCGGTCTATTGGATGAATTGCCTTTTCTACACTATGCAATTCTTAGTTTATACTGACATATGTAAGTAATTAATGGGTCAGGTGTCTATATCAAGACCGCAACCTTGATTATAATAATTGTTGTTTAGCGCACCATTGAACAAATCTCGAATTTTAGAGTTGACTTATGAGTAACAAAAATATTGATGAGAATGCAGCAGCCTTTATTGACAACCAAGATCAGACGATCAATTTCTTTTTCAAAGTACAAAACTAAGCAGATTCATTTTTAAATCGTTCATCTGCATAGGTAAACTTTCCATTTCAAATAGTTCCAACTAAATTTAACAAGGTCATATTAAATAACGGGCTTTACTTATCTCGTATGTATTATGTGTTGCGAATCTAGTAAAAAATTAGTTCAGTTGTGACCAGAAGGATAAACCAAAGGCAGCATGTTCGGAAAGTATAATCTCATGCACATTCGTTTCGTGCTTACTGGCGACTCATCAGTAGGAGCTGGTATTACGCCCTTAACCACTATATATTCGGTAGAAGAATGTGGAATAATAGGACGGTACAATCTCCTAGACGAATGCGTAAACCTGTAATAGTGAAGCTAACATAATCTAAAGTCAACGACAATACGACTTCAACGCTAACTCACACTATAAAATATATATAGCGAGTCTGTAAAGGATACTAACACTATGGCTATTGTGTTAGTAACTGATACCTTTTTTGAAATCGATGAGTACCGGATACTAACACTATGGTTTCCGAGTCGGTACATGATACCAAACTGATGGATATAAATTTATGCTAAAGTTCACCCAAATTGAGAATTACAACAATTTCCGAATACTTATCTTGTTTATATGGTTTCCTTCGTCGCTACTCTAAGCCTTATGATAACTTTCGAACGTCAATTTTCAAATGGAAATGGCATTCTGCATAAATAGTGTTGTCTAAAACGGAATGGCGTTCAAAGTTGACAGTGTATACCTATCGCAAGTGGTGGGTTTTGCAAGAGATACCGAGGCATATCTGCCCTGGTTCGACGATATGAGAAAAACCTCCGATAAGAAAAAAAAAACTGGTCTACTGTATAATTGCCTTTTCTACATTACACAATGCTTAGATTATACTGAAAAAAATATTAGTATATAATGGGAGTGGTGTTTGAATAAATATTGAAATATTGAATTAAATAGTTAATTGATGATTATAAGTAAAGCATACTTGATCTCTTCTAACTAAGTTAGCACAACGCATTTTGTGAAATTTCTATCTTATCCAAACTAAATTATCCATAATTTTTAAATGATCTATCTCGCTGCGCAGTGCTGTCCTTCTTGTTGTGGATTTGACCGCATTTTTCTTGTGCGCGACAATTGATAGCACCGTTAGGTCGGCAAAATCTTGAATTTTGATCTTTTTCAGGTGATCTGATTTTTGGCCCCAATTGATGGGTTCTCACTTGTCCCTTCTTTTTTAAGCCTTCCATCAGCTGAGAGTCTGAAAATGACGTTTTTGGAACAAGATTTTCCATTGTTCTTTTTGCAAATTTTCGAGACCGAATTTCCAGTCTCCAACAGCATTACCCATCAAATGAGCATTCAGCACCCGCAAAGTAACTGTTCCTTTTATGCAGTTGATAATACCACTCAACTTCATTGAAATGTCGTTTTGTCGCCGATTATAGACACACATCTCGAGTGTCAATTCGTTGAAGCTGGCGCGTTTTATCCACAGCATCTGGATTTATCTCGCCTCACAATAATACTTCTATAGAATTTCGGATTACCTTACGAAGTGACTGATGCTTTTTGTAGACAATTCTGAACTCATTTAAACTTCAGACGTGTGTGAAATATCGCGCATGCATTTCGATACTATTTATGTGGACAGGAACGCGCCAATTTAAATTTTGTAAAGGGCTTAACTCTGCATGGATATGACTACGTCAAAACTTCTTGCCTGGATTTTAATGTGACCTTCAAGAAAAAAATTTTCCCCATATTTCGACAATGGTTATAAATAATATTGATGATCATATTTAGCTCATAAACTTGATCTTAAAATTTGCTTAAATGTTTTTTTGCCTTGCGCAGCGCTGTTTGTCTTTGATTTTTTCCGTATTTTGTTTGTGCGGGACAATTGATAGCATTCTTAGGTCGGTAAAATCTTGAATCCTCCTCATTTCCAAGTGCAAAAATGGTGTTCGGCATTGATTGCTGGATTCTTACCTGTCTCTTCACTATGAAGTCCCCCAACAGCTGCTTGTCTGAAAACTACGTTAGAACAAGATTTTCCGAATTAAAATTTGCTATCAGCATTCGTGCTATTGATAAGTGTGCAATTGAATTAGTGATGTAAGTGTATAAAAGATGCATAAAGGTTGGGTTATTTCCTGCATATAAATATTTAAGTTTTTCATTCGACTTCTGTGAAATGTAATTACCTTTCTAGGGACAAGAGCTATATATTTTCTTTTACAACACTATATAGTTTTCTGGTTAATCGTTATTAGTCAGTGCACCGCTGTGCTCTGAAGATGTGCACGAATGATCGAAGTGCGTCAATATGTGTACAAAAAGGTGACTCAGTGCTCAGGTTCGCAATAAACACTAAATTGGTCCACTGGATGACATTCCTTGATGTACATTATAAAATGCTTAGTTTATACTGACACGTGTACGCATATCACGCGATCGGTATTTACAACAAGATAAAAACACCTGACCCATTAAGTGCATACGTTTGTCATTATAAACTAAGAATGATATAGTTTAGGAAAGGCAATTCATCCAGTGGACCAGTTTCGTACTTATTGGGAACTCATCACTTATTGGCCAGAATTTGCCGTGGACAGGTCTCGAACCAGAGCACGTCTGCCACGTAATCTGGTCCTCTAACCGCTGAACCACCCTACGTACACTACATACATTTTCAGTCATAAACTAACTAATCCTTCACGGTTAGCCTTTCCTTTAGGTTTAGCTCAAATGACATCTTATTATGGAAAATTCTGGCCAGTACGTGATAAGTTCCCAATAAGGACGAAACCGGTCTACTGAATGAATTTTCTTTTCTAAACTATACAATTCTTAGTTTATACTGACAAATGTAGGTAATTAATGGATCAGATTTTTATATCAAGATTGCAACCTTGATTATAATAATTGATGTCACCTCCCGCGTAACTAATGTTCGTGTAATTTACATCAAAATCGCAACCTCAAGTTAAATGAAAGTACGTGTGACACGTTAGTTTTGCCGGTGTTTTATTTACTGTTTGCATGGAGATTAATTTATCTCCAATTGTAAATTTTGATTTAAAAGCAGTTATCTTTACATGAATAATGAAGAATTGCTTAATAAAATTTCTTTAAATGCGAAATGCACAGGAATCGTGCATCCGACATTCGTGTAAAGTACAATGTCTGCTAGGCTAATGGGCGAGAGCCGCAATTATGCTGCTTAATATACTAAATATCGCGTGTACTACCGATGGCCATGAATGTAGGTCTTTAAATCCGGTTTTCGAGCTTGACGTAAACACCATCCCATTGTATTTAACCAGTCGTCGAGCAACATAGAAAAACTGCCATCAGTCAAACCTACTGATGCGTTTCGACCCCCGTGATAATCATCAGAGTACGAGGGTATACTGGATAGCATGGATCAAACCGCAATGCCTATATATTGAAGGCAAAATTAGATATGTGCCTCTCCCATCTAATAGTCTCGCGAACATCATACTTGACTGAAAATGCCGTTTGCACAATTTCTATGCGGTCACGAATAAAAAAAGTTGACAGCCTTCGCCACATGCTCACAAGTTATGCAATCAAACAAAAATTTATCGCGCAGATGGTGACAACTGTTGTTTAAACCATGTTTGCGAGCTCCAGGTAAACGCAAATCTTATTGTATCTAACCAGTCGCAAAACAGCAAATCTCATTTCAGTTACACGTACTAATGCGGTTCGACCTTCTATGGCCATCGATTGTGCATGGTGGGAAACCATGCCTATCTGTGTGACTGTCGGTAGTTTTGTGATGTGCAATTGGTTCGATACGATGGGATTGATGTTTATCTCAAACTAGCAAATTTTTGAGCTATTTTAATTTTTGGTATGAGTCGAACATTGCATTAGTTGGCAAAATGTAACTTAACGCCTAGTTCGTAGCAGACGTGCCCAGGTTCGAGTACTGTCTGCGGCAAATTCTGGACAGTGCATGAAAAGTTCCGAATGAGGACGAAACCGGTCTACTGGATGAATTTCTTTCTCTACATTATACAATGCTTAATTTATACTGACAAATATATATATATATATATATATATATATATATATATATATATATATATATGGATGATGTTTACATCGCGGCCATAAATTTGATTTTACTTTTGTTATTAGTATACAGCCAGTA
This sequence comes from Eudiplozoon nipponicum, assembly GCA_029291075.1. NCBI lineage: Eukaryota > Metazoa > Platyhelminthes > Monogenea > Mazocraeidea > Diplozoidae > Eudiplozoon > Eudiplozoon nipponicum. The sequence goes on along the minus strand of JAQBSW010001475.1, from coordinate 34,055 downwards.
ACAATTAGATCATAGTTTTGGTTCATTCTAAAACTATTCGACATTAGCCATAGTTGCTACGATCAGTAAGTTTAGTCACGACCATCCGTCTAATAGCTGTTTAACACACTTCTTACGCCAGTGGAACTGCGCAATACTTCCAATTCTGTTCCTATATCCTCAAATTTTGATAGTTACTTTCTCTCTAGTTTCGTGTTAAGCACGAAATCTCGATCTGTATTTATAAGATGGACAAAACGCCTCCAAGAGAAATAATATTGCATTCAAGTATTATTCAAGTATTTTCTTGTTCACATTTATTTATTTTTAGCATACCACTTAATTTGACGAAATATCAAATGTATGTATTGTTGTGTCCACCTATGTTTGATGTTCCACGAACTTGAATGTCGTTTGTATTTATTATTAACGTGTCGTCTAGACGAGCCTTAATTATGCCTAACTCGTCCGTTAAATTCTTCATTTGAGACGCCAGTGCCTGAATCAACGTTTCGACCCCATCAGAAGACATATTTAATTGTGCCATAAATGCTTTATTTTTACTCAATTATATATAGAATTTTGCACGCACAACAACAATCTATTTAATAAAACAAATTTACACATTAATTAATATATGTGCACATCAGCTCAACGTCTGCTTTCTCATTGTGCTGCCTGCTTACTTCTTATCCGGGCGCTTCTGCGAGGAATTTCTGTTGAAATAATGTCTGCCCTAGATAAGACCTTTTGCTCATTATTTGTCTTAAAGGTGGCTATTGCCACATCTTCCCCCCCTCAGGAATCGGCTTTCGCACTCTGCTTAAACGATCCAGTGCCACAGCTCGTGGTCCATCGGGCAGGCTAACAAAAACAGTATTGTGCTCGGCGTCCACCCTCTCCACGCGATACGGCCCATCATTGACAGCCTGCAGTGCCATGGGCTCGACCCTCGCTACCATGACATAATCGCCGACCTTTAGGCGAGTGCGTGTCGGTTGCCTTGCATAGCTTTGTCGCTGTGTTGCGCCTACATATTCAGTTAACTGTTTTAGTCGTTCCTGAATATCCGCTATGGTGCAGCGCTCATGGGACCCTTGGATTACAGGTTCACCTGGCAGTCTTATGTGTCCTCCATAGACCATGGTCGTTGGAGCGAAACCTGTCGCTGTTGAGACTGTAAAGCGCATGGCCCGCTCAACCAAATGTAATTTGTCTCTCCACGTTCCCGGGCTCTCGTGGCACCAACATCGCAGTACCTCTTTCATCGTCCTATGTGCGCGTTCAGCTGTTGCATTGGTTTGCGGGTGGTAAGTGGCTGTGTGGGAATGCTTTATGTCAAGGTCTTTGCACCACTGATTAAATTCTTTCGACTCAAACTGTGCGCCTTGATCGGTGACAATAACTTGTGGGGTACCGAATCGACTGAGCCATCGCTCTTCTAAGCACGTTATAATCTTTTCTGTTGTGATCTTCTTTAGTGGTACAAACTCGACCCATCGGGTAAACTTATCGACCATGGAAAACACATAGGACACGCCGCCGCGAGCTACCGGCAGTGGACCTACCAGGTCGACATGCAGAAACTCGTTCCGTGCCGTGGCATTGAAAGCAATCGGCGTGACTTTTTCTCGTTTTTGTGGTTTACAACGTTGGCATGTAGTGCACTGTTGACAATAGCTACGAATTTCTTTGGACATGCCAGGCCAATACAATCGTGACTGCAATGTCTCAATGAGCCGCCCAGCGCCGGGATGTCCTAACGTTTCATGCCAAAAGGCCATTAATTCTGTTCTTATTTATTCTGGCGCAAACCATTGCACTGTTTGTCCTTCTTTCCGCACCAACAGGCCGTTCTGTAGACTCAACGTTTTATATGGTGCCAGACACCACTGTGCCGTTTTTTAACTGATTGACTATTTCCTGACATGTAGCATCTCTTCCCTGTTCTTCAGAGACCTTTATAAGCGGCGAAACCCGAACAGCGGAAATTCTGCTGAGCGCATCGGCCGCCGCATTCTCGATTCCTGCTCTATGATGAATTGATATATCGTACTCTTTTAGTTCTTCAATGGCTCGATGTACTCGTTTCTTCTCAATACCTACTGATCCCCAATGCACTAGCGCTTTGTGGTCGGTAAAGACGTCCACGTGTCCCCCTATGACAAAATATCTAAACTTCCGTAGCGCCCATTGTACGGCAAGTAATTCTTTTTCTGTGACTGTATAGTTCTGTTCCGCCTTAGTGAGTGTGCGACTTATATATTGCGCAGGACGTCCGTCAGCTTGTAACACCGCTCCTATACCAATATCTGACGCGTCTGTAACAATTGACATATTACCTACCGGGAAAGTCAAAATAGTTGCCTCTATTAATTTCTGCTTGCATAGTACAAACGCTTGTTGAGCCTTCTCCGTCCAACGAAATGGTATCTTGGCACTAGTTAACTGAGATAAGGGCTGTTGTGTAACCGCCATCCCTGCGAGGTATGGTCTATAGAAATTCACCATACCAATAAACCGGCGCAATTGTTTTCTAGTAGTAGGCACCGGATAATCCCTGATGGGTTGTACATTCGAATCTAACGGCATGCATCCGTCCGCTGAGACTAAGTACCCCAAGAACCGCACTATTTGACCTATCTGTACCTTTTCTGGATTAAAATGTAATCGCCATTCTACAGCTTTGGCCAACATCTTCTGCAGCCTCACACGTAATTCGTGTTCAGTAGTGGCCCATATAATAACATCGTCTACGTAAGCTGTTGTACACGTTAAGTCAGACACGAACGAGTCCATCATTCTTTGGAACACTTTCGGAGCGTTTTTAAGGCCAAATGGTACCCGGGTGAAGTGGAAATGACCTTGGGGTACTTGTACCGCTAACTTCCATCGGTCTTCGGGCCGCACGCCTATTTGCCAAAATCCCTGTTTAAGATCAAGCACGGCAAACCATTTGCCTCCCGCCAGCTGTAAGAACAGATCACGCAGAGCCGGCATGGGATACGGGTCCGGTTTAGTTACTGAGTTCAATTGCCTAAAATCAGCCGCTGGTCGGAGCGAACCATCCTTTTTCGTAACATAAACCATTGGAGCACGAAAAACAGATGTTGACGGTTCAAGAACGCCGGCTTCTATCATTTCTTGGGTTGCTCGAGTCGCTGCTTCTAATTTCTTGGGAGGGGCACCATATACTTTTGGTGGTTCGTAACCATCATTTAGTTCTAACCATAACTTAAACTGGTCGACCGTCGGCCCTGGACGCTCGCTACAATCAGGCAGTTGGAATATACTGTTATATTGGTTTTGAAGATTCTTCCACCACTCAGGCAGACAACTGGTCTCCTCTTGAATCTTATGGTTACCTATAGACTTTATTGATCTTATTCCTTCCGGCCGCGATAGGTATACACGTTTATTTTGACAGTCTATCGTCTTAACCCATTTTCTAATGAAATCAAGTCCCAATAAGGGCGTCTGCGTATTCGAAACAACAAAAGACATATGATAGACCTTTTCATTTATTAACAACTTTGTGTCCCACTCGCCCACAGCCACCATCGATGCGCCCGATGCCTGACATAAACTTGCTTTCGTAGGTTTTATATTGTTCAATGGCCAGGTCAATGGTAGTACCGACACATCCGCTCCAGTATCCAATTGCATTATTACTGGCTGTCCGTTGAAGAGTTCTAAAAATTTAACTTTAATGAAAATTCTTACATTTGGCAGTGTTTCCCACACTTCCTTTTCTTCACAAGCCATCTGGTTCGGACCACTTTTGGTTTGTTCTGCTGGTCTTCCTTCGATCTACCCGTCGGAGCCACCAAAGGATTAATTTTTGTGCCTTGTTCTCTGCCTCCATTATTTGTGAGATTGTTCACCCTGTTACCCCACTGCACTGGTCGTTCTCGAGGGGCAGTACATGGGTTTTGTTGCCGCTTATACGCCGTATTCGTCGGAGCCGGAGTCCTTATATACTGACTTTGCTTCCAAGCCACTGGCTGTTGCCTTCTGTCGCGGAACTGCTTATTATGACGCGAAGAATTCCAATACGGTATGTCGCTCCTCTCAGATGTTGTAACTGTACCCATGCGTGGAGATGCCGCTGCCATCTTATTTGTCATTATGGCCGAGCTTTGAAGAGCCTGAAGTCTCTCTTCAAGGCCTCCTGGGCTGCTGGATATTTCTCCGTATCTAGTAGGATCCAGCAGCATGAACATGATGGCCTCATGTGGTTGCAAGCCTGGTAAAGACTCGGTAAGCTTCGAGAACCACCGCTTGATACGTGCCATGGTATCCATGGGCATCTCACCCTTTAATGGTGTCAGGCTGTATAATTCTGAGAACACTTCTTGAGGCCTGGCCCGGAAATGATCCAACACGCGTCTTTTGTATTCTTCATATGTGAGGTCAACTGGCAATTCCAATTGGACTGCTACTGTCCGGTCCACTAATTCCTGTACAGCTACACGCACAATAGGTGCTTCCAATGTAAATTCTTGGGCTCGAACTGATGCTTCAAATTTTTCGAACCACAACTGTGGCCTTTCCACATCTAGTGGTGCCAACATCGGCTTAAACTCTGATGACGGTCTGAAATAACTCGTCGATTCGGCTGAAAACGCTGGCATATTAATTCCTGATTCCTCTTCGCCGGGGTCGCCATTGTTGTGTCCACTTATGTTTGATGTTCCACGAACTTGAATGTCGTTGGTATTTATTATTAACGTGTCGTCTAGACGAGCCTTAATTATGCCTAACTCGTCCGTTAAATTCTTCATTTGAGACGCCAGTGCCTGAATCAACGTTTCGACCCCATCAGAAGACATATTTAATTGTGCCATAAATGCTTTATTTTACTCAATTATATATAGAATTTTGCACGCACAACAACAATCTATTTAATAAAACAAATTTACATTAATTAGTATATATATTTTATCAACAACGTCTGCTTTCTCCATTGTACTGCCTGTACTTCTTATCCAGACTTCTTGAGGGAATTTCTGTTGAAATAATGTCTACCCTAGATAAGACCTTTTGCTCATTATTTGTCTTAAAGGTGGCTATTGCCACATGTATCTAAAATATTCTGATTTTATCAAGGTTCTAAATTACTTAATAACACTTGGACCTTAGATAGATCAGAAACGTAGATATATATATATATATATATATATATATATATATATATATATATATAGATATAGAATCAGAGATGGTCATTAAATATATAGAGAATATATACTTACAGATATATATATATATATATATATATATATATATATATATATATATATATAATTCAAACATTTGCCACAATTTGTTTTCTCTGCGTGTATGGTGTCAACCCCGAAGATGGGATTGGAAATGAAGTCCTGAAATTTTTGAAAAAATTCGGAGAATCTGGTTTCAGTAACATTTTCAGACGAGCAGTGAAAAGATGGCTTCAGAGTGACGGGCCAAGTGAGAGCCCGTCAATCAATTTAACAAACAAGCTGTGCACCTTGAAGTGTAAAGGAATCAAGATAAATAGATAGGCAGATGTATGGACATATATAAAGTAACGTAAGTAGAAATTGGAAAATAATGACAAAATTGATAAGTTGATCGATAGATTGAGTTGCGTATAAATAAAAAATGAGATGAAAAAACGGACAGATTGATAGAAACGTAGCATGGAGATTGATCGTTATTTGAGAACTAGTGCTTAACACATGTAACTATTAGAAAAATCTTTACTGAATGAAAGCTTTAAATCAACTCAAGTTTGCTTATTCTCAGCGGTTAGTTGATAGACAGATTGATAGATAAAATGTAGATAGGTGGACAGGTAAATGAACGGATTTACTGACAGCTTGATAATAAAGAATAGAAAGATGAATAGTAACATGAAGATAATTAATCAAACACAGATATATTGATAGACTAATAGATAGACAGATAGGTAGATAATTAGCCAGTAGAAAAATAGATTGGTAGATGGATATATGCACAGATGGATTGATGGTAGATAAATAGAAAGAAAGAAAATAAGGTAAAAAGGCATATATAGACAGACAAATAGAGAAATGAATAAATGGATGGATTAATATGTAAATAGACTGAAAGTTAATTGGAGTGCTGACGAGGCGGACTGACAATTAGGTAGAATTATAGACCAATATTTATATGTTTATATTGATACTTATTTTGATGGATGGACAAATGAGTATATACATAGATTAATATAAATACATACATAATTGGTATATATGTTTTAATAGGATAGTGGATATATTTACGGATTAATAGATTTGCACACAGTTTCGATGGGGGAATCTTCTTTTATCCAGAGATAAATTGACGATCCAGGAATGTGTAGACTGATCGTTACAATTGCTACAGCTTGACACAGAGATTTATTTTCTCAGATCACATGATTTGCCGTCAAAGTGGTCTTTTTTGTTCGAACGTGTGTTTCTAACTATTTCAAAATGTAAACAAACTTGTTTTGATGTTTTAAACGAACGCCAGCCTTACCTTCAGTTGTTCTTGCTTGAATCATATAACTTCTTTCGCCTTTGTATGTGTGTATTATTTCGGCATTCCAGACATAACCCATTCATTGGCCAAATTATCCGTTAAACCCGCAATATTTTAGTGGATGAGTTTCAATAAGAATTTTCGAAATATAACACGGAGTTTATGTCCACTCAGATAAGTTCCAGCCAAAAAGCTGTATTAAAGCCAAGTAATTAATCACAACTTTTACGATAATTTGACATTTACCGGTTAAAAAAACAAAATTTAAACTAAGTATATAATTTGATTGGTGTTTACTTTGCTTATATATTTATATGTGGTGAAAGCTTCAAACAGTAAATGTTCGTGACTGCATAGAAATTGTGCAGCCGACATTTCCAGTCAAGTTCAATGTATGCGAGACTGCTAGAGGTGAGAGCCGCGTATCTAAATTTGATTTCCATATATGTATTTAATGCGTTGCGATTTTCGATTGTCGGTTTGCCGTCGTACTCTGATGCTGATCATGGAAGGTCGAAACGCGTCAGTGCGTGCGACTGGCGGTAGTTTTTTATGTGTTCGACGACTGGCTAGATACAATGGGATTGGTGTTTACTTCAAGCTCGCAAACTTAATTTAAAACTATTTCAACTATTCTGCGATGCGGTACGTTCTACACACAAATATATATATATATATATATATATATATATATATATATATATATATTATATATATATATATATATATATTTATATATATATATATATATATATATATATATATATATATATATAGTTAAAGTTCAATAGCAGGATCTGATGACATGCATCTTAGTTAGATAAACTAATCCTTGCATGAAATAGCAAATGCAATTCATCGAATATATCGGTCTCGTGATTATATGGTCACTCATCAAGTACTTGCCAAAAATGTCGAGGCCGGGATATTAGTCAGGAGGCATTTGGATCCGTCTTCAAACTCATCCACGAAGTCACCGATGAGTGTCAAATAAAGACGAAGCGGGTTTACTTGATGAAATGAATTTGTTGCCTTATGCATAGATTGGTTTAGACTGACAACATTAGCACAATTGAATCCTGCCATCATACCTTAATCCAATGTCATTTCCTTTAAGTGGCGTGAAGTCTGTCATATCCTGTGAAATTTTGAATGATAAGTCTGAACAATATGTCGAAAATCATACTGAATGTGGTCCACTTCAATGAAAGTTTAAAGTAAAAACATAAGATGGTATGCAACGGAAAATTGGACGTAGGCCCCATTTAAATTCCGACCGAAGCAATTATAGCAATTACTTATTGAGCGCCCATTAAGGACAAAACTATTCTCGGCTTCGATGCCGTTGTTGATAAGTTCTAAGACTCCAAAGCAGTTGCTCTGAGATTCAAATCCTGACAACGGCAATTCTGAAAATTACTTGATGAGAATCCAATGAAGATTAAACCGGTCTCGGCTTCGTTGGGGTGGTAGATGAGTTACCACACTCTGACGCAAACACTCCTTTGTTAAATTACCATCCGCTGCACTACCGATAAATACGTGATGACTGCAAATATGGACGAAGCTGGTCGCCGATTTGGTGGCGTAGTGAATGAGTTAACAGGCAACGAGGTAAAGGCGCTCCGGTTGAAATTCTGATCCCGGCAATTCTGGCATGTACTTAATATGAGCCTAAGAACGACGAAACCATTCGCGGCCTCAGTGACGTAGGGGATGAGTTTTAATACACTGATTCCAGTCTTGGCGGTGACAATACTTTCAAGTACTTGACGGGTGCCCATTTAATGGAGAAACCGGCTCACTTGGTTAATCATTTAAATCAAGTTTGCAAACCTGATACAAACACCAATTTCACTGTATTTTATTAACTGCACAACCTAGCAGCACTAACGTCAATCACACATTCTGATGATTTTGTAACTCTCATGAACATAGTTGGAGCGTGCCGGTTAACTGACAACAGAGGGTCAAATCACAATGCGTCCATAAGCAAATTAGACTTGCGACTCAGATCTAGTATAAGTTTTGCAACTGGTTCGCAAACTTCATTTAAATAATTGTTATCACTACCCACGCAACCAATGACTCTTTGATAGTATAATTTATGAGTTTCTTCTCTATCTTGTAATATTATGAGATTATACCGAAAAAATATATGCATATCTGTTATACTTTTGTAGAAAGAAAATCCGTTCATTTCATGGATGAAAGTAAAATTATTTCTGAATATTTGTGATTTATCAAACAAAATATTGCGATTGAGCAAATCAATTAAACGTACGTTGGTTACGCGGGCAGTGATAACAATTATTATAATCAAGTTTGCGATCTTAATATAAACGAGTGACACATAAAGTACATGAAATTGTCAGTATAACCTAAGAATTGTATAGTGTAGAAAAGGCAATTCATTCCAGTATAACAATAATTGTTTGCGCGGGTGGTGGTAACAATTCTTTAAATCAAGTTTGCGAGCTTGAAGTAAACACCAATCCCATTGTATTTAAACAGTCGTCGAACAACATAACATGCTTTAACCACAGAGCCACCACTGAAACTTTTATGCAATGTGCATCTGTGTGATTCAGTAATTACATCACCAGATTCCGAAAAAGATGTGCCCAGGTTCGAGCCCGGTCCGCGGTAAATTCTGGCTAGTACGTGATGTTATGTTTGTTCGACGACTGGTTAAATACAATGGGATTGGTGTTTACTTCAAGCTCGCAAACGTGATTTAAAGCATTGTTACCACCACCCGCGCAATCAATTATTGTTAAATTGTATTGTCTATATGTGTACATGTGGCGAAAGCTGCAAACAGTTAATGTTCGTGACTGCATAGAAATTATACAGCCGACAATTTCCGTCAAGTTGAATGTATGCAAGACTGCTAGAGGTAAGAGCCACATATCTAACTTTGATTTCCACATATATTCAATGCAGTTTGATCTACGATAGTCAGTTTGCGGTCGTACTCTGATGATGATCATGGAAGGTCGGAACGCGTCAGTGCGTTGCGACTGGCGGTAGTTTTGTTATGTTGTTCGACGACTGGTAAAATACAATGGGATTGGTGTTAACTTCAAGCTCGCAAACTTGATTTAAAGAATAGTACGTGATGAGTTTCCAATAAGGACGAAACCGGTCTACTGGATGAATTGCCTTTTCTACACTAGGCAATACTTAGTTTATACTGACAAATATATGTACTTAATGAGTCAGGTGTTTATATCTAGATCGCAACCTTGATTATAGAAGTGATTGAGCAAAACCACACAAATATGAAATCACATGGTGAGGAAACTTGATTTTCCAAATTAATTGAAGATTTTGAGCTTCATTTAAAGAATTGTTTTTACCACCAGCTCAATCAATGATTGTTTAATGGAAGTATGTTATAAAGGAGAAAAGTATCTATAGACAGTGTGGTGCAACTTTTTGTGCATTTGAGCTTAATCGATAAATTTTGTTTGATTAAAGAAATAAAATTCATTTAAAAATTTACTTTCTCATCTTCAATGAATGCTTCAATCCCATTAATCGATTACTGATTTATTGCAGAGGATAGTATCTTACATTATTCCCACCTGTACATATGACACTGCCGAAATAGGAAATCAAACGTAAGGTGCAATACATCTACAAAACTATCTGTTTTTTCTTTAAATACTAGGCATTAGAATTAGATTAGGAAGCAACGGAGAGTTATCGAATTCACACCAATTTCGTAAAGACCCGTGTAGCTCATCTCATAAGCCAAGGACGTGCACAACGATAGTAATCGTACACGCTTTCATTTGCTGTAGATCGATGTTGCAAACCTTTCCGCCATGAGACAAGTAATGTCGCACGGAATCAAATGTTCGCAAAGAAAGATGCAGCCCATCCCGGACACTACCGAACAAGCGTATCGGATGAATCGAAATCTGGTTAATGTCTTTAAGAATGATGCAGAAATCTGCATGTATAAGACAGACACCAAGCAAACTAGGAATGGTGTATGACACTAAAATATTTGTTTTAAAATAAATTATTACAACTACAGATTGTAGTTTATGCCATGAAGTATCGAACTGTAGCAAACACTAATCTAGTATTGATTGTCAGGAAACTTAACTTTGCCTGCGATGCACGGGCCCGTTGCACAGGAGATTATTTGGATGCCCCTAAAACGAATGTCAGTGATTGTAGTACTTGCCCACAGTCCTAGCTACCTTTGAGGCGTTAGCCGACATCGTCGAGTGCATCGTGTTAGTAGTTGATTCGCATTGGCCAATTAAGCACTCATCTGCCACGTTATCCCTGCAGCACACTACGTGCAATTTTCAGTTCTATACAAACTTCGGCTTCTCGTTCTCCTTTCCTTCGAGTGGAACCAACATGGCTTCACTTTAGACCTAATGTTTCAACTAACCAACCACAATCTGTCATTATAGAACAGGCAGCGCGCTACAAGAGGAAGTGGTATTGAATTGCACATTTATGTAATTAAACAGTCGTTGGCTGCACGAATAGTGATAGCAATTATTTAGATCAAGTTTTCGATCTTGATCTATACACCAAGCCCATTTTATATTTTTTAGTATAAAGTAAACATTTTATAATGTAGATAAGAAAATTTATCCATTAGATACTGTTTGTGACGAAGTGCTAATATATATATATATATATATACGATTATGTATTTGGTGTTGTGCACCTAGTATCAATTTTTTCATATATGAGCAGAATGATAAAACAGAGACAGCTTTAACGGAAAGTAAAATCTCGTGCACATTCGTTTCGTGCGTACTGGCGACTCATCAGTAGCAGCAGATATTAGGCCATTTAACCACTAGATATTTGGGTGAGTAATGCGGGAAAATAGGACAGTACAATCTCCAACACGAATGCGTAAACCTGCGGTAGTGAAGCTAACTTCATATGAAGTCTTCGAAAAAGCGACTTCAAAGCCAACTCATTAATTGAATAATGTCTTGACTACCGCGAGATGTGATAACTGATATCGATCGAGGCCAGAGTGTATGGATTTGCTGAAGTAACAGATGTTCAGAAATAGTTGTAATTCTCAATTTGGCTGAACTTAACATGCATTGAAATCTATCGTGTTGGTACAAGGTACCGACTCGGCAACCATAGTGCTATAACAGTTTACCTTTACGATACCATATTATTTATAGTGAGTTGGCTTTGAATTAACATTGATGAAGACCTTATATTAAGTTAGCTTCACTTCTGCAGGTTTACACATTCGTCTAGGAGATTGTACCGTCCTATTATTCCACATTCTTCACCCAAATATATACCGGTTAAAAGGCGTAATACCGACTCCTACTGATGAGTCGCCAGTAAGCACGAAACGAATGTGCATGAGATTATACTTTCCGTTCATGCTGCCTTTGGTTTAACCCTCTGGTCATATTTGTACTTGATGCGCAACACCTAATACACAATTTCGTATATATATTAGTTCTCCGTCTCAAACAGTACCTAACTGTAATATATTGAATTGAATGATGTCATGCTTACCGCGAAATGTGATAACTGATATCGATCAAGGCCAGAGTGTATGGATTTGCTGGAGTAACAGGTGTTCAGAAGTTGCAATTCTCAATTTTGCTGAACTTAGCATACATTGAAATCCATCGTGTTGGTACAATGTACCGACTTGGCAACCATAGTGCTATAACAGTTTACCTTTACGATACCATATTATTTATAGTGAGTTGGCTTTGAAGTCATATTGACGAAAACCTTATATGAAATTAGCTTCACTACTGAAGGTGTACACATTCATATAGGAGACAAAATCGTCCAAGTGTCTCACATTCCTCACCGAAATATACAGTGGGTAAAGGGCGAAATATGGGCTCCTACGGATGAGTCGCCAGTAATCTCGACGGTCCTAAATACTTTGGATTATACTCATTTTCATGCTGACTTAGACAAACCCCTATGATGCTGTCTGAACTAATTTGTCACTATGTTCCATATACCTATTAGCATAACATTTACTTTTCTGAAATTTAGAAAGTAGAATTAACTGTCCTAGAATATACTGTTTTGGTGTTTCGATAGATCATATTAAATACCTATGCCACTTGATAGAAAGTGCTGCATCGGTCTTGGTGATCTTATTAATACAAAACTATATGGTTTTCCAAGTTTTTTCTTTGATATGAAGAGCTTTTGGCAAATTTAGTGTTTTCAGAACGAGGTTATGACATTGAATATGGCCATCTCGTTTACTACTAAGAATATCGTTACACGCTTCTTTCTCTGCCTTTTAAACAATTTTAAACTGAAACTCTTAAAACCACACATATTTATTTATTTTTTAATCACAAAATTATGCATTGATAAAGAGTTGCAGATTATTTTTTACAGATTTTACGAACATAAACTAATTTATTCCTTAAGAGGAATCTTTGTTTGCGCAGTGCCTCCATCTTTAGAGCGGATACCATAATTGACAGTTGCGCGACAATTGATAGCACTCATAGTTCGGTACAATCTTCATCCCTTTACTTTTCCAGGCGCACAGTTTAATTTTCAATTGATAGATGGGTTCTCACTGGTCCCGTGACTCCGAATCTTGCTTTCCATATATATATGCAATGCGGTTTGATCCTCGATAGTCAGTTTTCCGTCGTACTCTGATGACGATCATGGAAGGTCGAAACGCGTCAGTGCGTTGCGGCTGGCGGTAGTTTTGCTATGTTGTTCGACGACTGGTTAAATCCAATGGGATTGGTGTTTACTTCAAGCTCGCAAACTTGATTTAACGAATTGTTACCACCACCCGCGCAATCAATTGTTTACATAACACATTCGTTTAGAAATGTTCAACCGGACCAATTTAGAGGTTAACGATAATAACCCATAGAGCGTAATTTATCCTGCTCAGTAGGTAGTTTGTAATCAACAACCTTAAGCAGGCATAACGTTACACCTGCCTACACAAATTGCACTCATTAATAAAATGTTTATGTTTCTGAATGAAATTTGCACTGACCAAATATTTAATTTTTATGGAATCAACTTTACATTGTTTTACAACGTGTTTGAAATAGGCCCACATTGTGTCATTGTGTTATGCGGTGCAACTGTTGCATTACAAACCAGTGCACACACACACACACACGCACACACTAACATACACATGCACACATCAAAAACACGCATAGTCATTAAAGGCAATAACTATTTTAGTGTTTTCGTAAAGCAAATTGGACGCGTCAACTTAGGTCCAGTGCAGCACACACCTGAAAGCCCACACCCTCCTCCACGAGTTCAGAATCATTAAACGACCGACTTAGTCGTATTCAACTTGACTACTTCACACACTCAACGCTATTCTCATCCTAGTGGGACAACAATGATAATTGAACTATCGAAATGTGCCAAGAACACGACCCCGAATGAGTTAGGTGCACAATTTCGAAGGCACTAGTAGGCCCATGTAAATACCTTGCGTAAACCATTCGAAGCCATTCGAACCGTTTCAATTTTCAACATATATTAAGCCAGTACGTTACCTATTAATTGGCATTATTTATGGAGCCAGTGATAGTAATAACCTCGCTTTGGCTAATTGAATGTATACTCGCTGTTGCTGTAGTTGGTATTGTTGTCATTGTTGTTATGATAAAACATCTGAGGAGCGCCTAGTGGCTAACCGCTTACCAACTTAATCCGCGATCAGAAAATCTAAGTGAGTACACGTTCGTTTGTCGAGTTGAATCGATTTCCTCTGATTCACTGAACACTTCACATGCCGAGCACAGCCTCGCCTTCCTTAAAGCCCCTTCGCATTTGCAACACTGATGCCGGGTTTCGTTAAGACATATTTGTTGGAGATGGCAAGAACTGGAGTTGTTTTGATGGGAACAACACTTGTTCGCCGAGTAATATAATTGATGTTAATAGGTGTTTCAATATTGCTAGTATTAGTTTTAGCGTAGTCAAAGTTATGCCTGGCAAATGCTGACCGTTGTACTGGTAATTAGGTGATTACAGAAGGGGTGATAATGCCAACTTGCCAACTGAGTTCACACGAATAAACAGCCGCACACCTAAGTGGATTTGCCAGCATATTCGCTGGTGTAGACAATATCCTTATGATTATACATTTTACATAAATGGCGTATCAACACCGCACATTTACTTGTAAAAGTTGCATTACCCCACAATAAAACGGAGCAAACAACCCCCCAATCCCAATTTCCACTCGCCTTACTGCCGCCAATCCACCCTTTGCCTCGCCTTTCTTAGTAAAACAGTTGCACCCCGAGGATTAAATGCTCCGTTTTAAAACTCCACCGACTTTGTCAGTTAGAATGCCCTGATTTGTCCTGAATGGCAATGTGTTGCACATGATCAACAGTAATCTGGGCTAACACATTGATGCAATGTGTAATTCAGTCGTTTGGCCCAGGCCAGATAAACTGCGCGTGCACTCCTTAATTGTTTAAAGTTGAAATGGAAATGAAGGTAATGGGAGCAGGAATGTCGAAATGGCTGCATGCGAGCGAGAGAGCGAGGAAGAGGGAGACAGAGAGAGAGAGAGAGAGTAGCTATAAAGTGTGAGAGACTGACATTTTATGTATGCACACATATACATACCATAAACCATCTAATAAAATTGTTGAGATCATGTAAACATTCGACTTTTCATCGATAATCAATTAATCGAGCAGCAATTAGATGCAATAAAAAGGATAAACAAGGTGTTGTGCATGAATCGGAACACTAAAATATAGGGAATGATGTTAATAAAAATTTGAAATAATAAATTGTTGAAAAAGAAATACCCCACATGTATTGTTGTTAAATGTGATACAATAATAAATATGCAAACAATATTTAGATACGAATGTGTACAATAATAAGGGATACCTGTGAAGAATAACAATTGACACTTCATGTGTGCATTCGGTAGATATGAGTCCGCGTGGTCGATGGCGGTCTCCAGAGCGGTGCCCATCACCAGAGGCTAGGGTTATATGGTTGAAAAAGCACTTATTCCTCTTTGGACAACACGCGCACCAACAAACGCAGGTAGGAGTACAATTAAGCGATCAACGATTACGCGAGCGGAAATAAAAACTATTTAAATCAAGGTTGGGGCAAAATTTGCCCACGATGGCGCCAATTATGCTCAGGTACATGGGATTTAGCTTCTCTAGCCGCCTTTCCTTCGTACTCTCCCCGAAAGCTAAAACAGAGGCAAACAAATAGACAATCGTATAGTCGGTGTTGTGCACCTAGTAACAGATTTGTTCAAATACGAGCAGAAGGATAAACAAAAGACGTCATGAACGGAAAGTATAATCTCGTGCCCATTTGCTTCGTGCTCACCGGCGACTCATCAGTTGGAGCCGGTATTACGTCCTTTTACCCACCTTATATTTCAGCGAGGAATGTAGGAAAATAGGACTCTAAAATCGCCTATACTAATGCATAAACCTACAGTAGTGAAGTTAACTTCATATAAAGGATATAACGGGTACCAACAATATGTCTACTGTGTCAGTACTTGATACCACGGTTATGGTTGCCGAAAAAGTACATTTTGTCGGCGCTTTGGTGGCCGAGTCGGAACATGATAACAACACATTGAATTTCAATGTTTGCTAAGTTCCCCAACATTTACACCAATTTCTGAACACCCATGACTCTAAAAAAATCCATACACTCTGGAAATGATCAATATCAGTCATCTCATTTCGTGGTAATCATGACATCATTAAATTAAATATATAATAGTTAGACACTGTTTAAGTCGGAGAACTAATATATATGCATTTGTATATTAGATGCTGTGCACCTAGTAACAAATTAGTCCAGATAAGACCAAAAGGATAAACCAAAGTCAGCATGAATTGAATGTATAATCTCATGTGAACGTTTGATTCGTGCTTGCTGGCGATTCATCATTAAGAGCCGATATTACGCCATATACTCAATATTTGAGTGAAGAATGTGGTGCAATTAGGCGGTACAAATAAACACAGAGATACATATATGAAGGACGAATTATGTGCAAAATTGCGTAACGTCATCCAGTTAAGAACATTTCCGGCCTTGACTCAGCACATCTGCAACTGTCAAGCAGAGGTGTCACGTCTCCGAAATCAGACTTTTGTGACCTTGCTGTATTCCTTGTTCAATCTAGTGAATTTCAAGATCGCCCATAATTTCGAACAGTTCTCAGTAAAAAAATAGCCTGCATTGGCATGCTCGGATTCTGGTAATTCAGTAATGGAGTTTTCTTTAAAATGAACAGGATATTATATGTTACCATGAACTGTGATTAACATTTTAATGTTTTTCGGTCATAGTGACAAGTTTTAGTCGAATAAGATCACGAGGATATGCGAAAGTGAGCATGAACAGAATGTACAATAAAATGTACGCACGTGTGACATGTTTAATGGCAACACGTCAGTGGGAGACGGAATTGCAATCTATAAACGAATGCATAAGTTAGACAAGTGAAAAAACTTTGATTTTGGGAATGGTGGTAAAAAAATCTTTAAATAAAGCTGGCGAGCTTGATATAAACGCCAATAATATTGAAACTAACCAATAGCACAATATCGCAAAACTAGCCCTAGTTAGTGTTCGGACAACATTAAAATTGCGTGGACGCCATTTCCAGTCTGATACTATGTGAGTATGTATTAGGTATTGCGAATCTAGTAACAAACTAGTTCAGTTGTGACCAAAACGATAAACCAAAGACAGCAGGACCAGAAAGTATACTTACCGTTCATGCTGCCTTTGGTTTATTCTTCTGGTCACAACTGAACTAATTTGTTAGTAGGTTCGCAAAACCTAATACATACTTGCATATATATTAGATCTTCGCAACAAACAGTATTTAACTGTAATATATTGAATTGAATGATGTCATGCTTACCGCGAAATGTGATAACTGATATCGATGAAGGCCAGAGTGTATGGTTTAACTGGAGTAACAGGTGTTCGGAAATTGTTGTAATTCTCAATTTGGGTGAACTTTAGCATAAATTTATATCCATCAGGTTGGTATCATGTACCGACTCGGAAACCATAGTGTTAGTATCCGGTACTCATCGATTTCAAAAAGGTATCAGTTACTAACACAATAGCCATAGTGTTAGTATCCTTTACAGACTCGGTATATATATTATATAGTGTGAGTTAGCATTGAAGTCGCGTTGTCGTTGACTTTATATGCTGTTAGCTTCACTACTACAGGTTTACACATTCGTCTAGGAGATTGTACTGTCCTATTATCCCATATTCCTCGCCAAAATATGTAGTGGTTAAAGGGCGTACTACCGGCTCCAACAGATGAGTCGCCAGTAAGCACGAAACGAATGTACATGAGATTATACTTTCCGTTCATGGTATCTTTGGTGTATCCTTCTGGTCACAACTGAACTAATTTGTTACTAGGTTCGTAACACCTAATACATACTTGTATATATATCAGTTCTTCGCAAAAAAACAGTATTTAACTGTTACATAATATCATTGCTAGGTCTACCGAAGGCCTAAGAAATCTTTCTGCACATCGTTAAAGTTTGGAAGTAATGAAGGGGACATTTAAATGACCTATTTAGTTTCCAGCTAATTATAGTATAGTCATCCGTCAACCACATGCACTGGAAATCATAGTAAAAGCTTAAAGTTTGCAGGAACGTATAAGACAAACCAGATTATATTAGGAAAAACATAATTGTCAATTTACAAGTAGTTTTCGTATTGCGTCTTATACCACCTAAGCATTACTCCATCTTGCTAGCCGCTAATAAAACGACTAGAGCCGGTTGGTTTCACAAATCAGTAAGAAAAGTAAAAATTCGGGAATTTATGTTCAAATTCAATTCACAAACTTTATTTGCATAAATATCGTCACGACAGACGCAGTTAAAATTTTCCAATTGTAATTTTAAACTTCGAATATAAGTTGAAATATATCTTCATTGATTTCCCGTAAAAATTAATCGACTTAACACGTATTCCGTTTTAATTAATTAAACCAGCTTAGGCAAGGAAACAAGCACATTTAAATCACCCGCATATTAAAAATCTCTTTCCTTAAATCAGGTGTAAGATTTAAGTATAATCCTTGTAAGCCGTTAAAAATCTGGGTTAATAATAAATAATGGTGCTGTGTAAATATCATCGTATCATAAAAGTTAATGGTAATTTTTATACGATCATTTGAAAAATTCTGGCTTTGCCACATAATCTGTGTTAATTCTTAATAATGACTTATGCATCTATATATATATATATATATATATATATATATATATATATATATATATATATATATATATTATATATATATGTGTGTGTGTATTTTTATTGTGTGTGGGTAGGCTTATACTTCATGAACCATAAATACTTCACCTTCAAGCCCATTTGCCTCAATCTATAATGGCTAATCAACTATAAGCCTTACGTCATACTATGCCCAAGACCTGTATATGAAATAACTGGAGGAATAAATTGTTGCTGCAATTTTTACACAGAAATTATTAGTTTTACATGATTTTTAAAGCAACAGGTTAGGCATCAAACTCATTTTTATTAAATTGAAGTTTTACTAAATATCAGCAAGATAAAAAGGCTTTATGTAATCGTTTAGAGTGGAGTTAAAATACCTCTAGATTTTTTTATTAACATGATGATTTTCTAAATGGTAATTTGGTGTACCCTGACGAAAATCTGATCATTTGTGATTATAATGAAAAGCCTCACTTAACAAATGATATGAGTTCATAGGCAAATATATTGGGATTTCTGACCGCTAGTAAGTAGAAGTCTTCAACATGCTCAAAAACCCACTTCGTGTTTTGTTAATTAATGTTGGAATAAAAAATCGTCTAAGCGTCAGGTTATTTTAATCAGATTGGCGATCTTGATATAAACTCCTGACCAATTATGGACAGTAATTTTGATCACCACCCCGCACAACCAATGCTTGTTTAAGCGTATGATCTGCATTTTGAATTACACAGTTTGAATTCCAAGTTTTGCTGAATCTCCGCGATTTGCATTTGCGAGTTCTAGCTTTGCATTGTCAGTTTCGAAAAGACCCGATCGATTCTCATCTTCAAGTACGCGTCGTGTTTGTCTTATTGGCTGGGTGCGTATTCGTTCATTTCTTTCGAAGGAATCAATATTTTTCATACTAAAATGACGAGTTATATTGCTCAGTGCTGACCTTCTTTTTGCTAACTTTTCCGCATACTTTTTGTGCGGGACAATTGATAGCACTCGTAGGTCGAGAAAATATTGAATCATTAAAATTTCCAGGTGCACCGATTATTGACCTTGATTGATGGGTTCTCACGTGTCCCTTCATTTTGAAGCCCTCCATCAGCTGCTTGTCTGAAAACGACGTTGGAACAAGACTTTCCAAAGAGTGGAATATCGCTCATACTAACCACTGGAAATGAGGTACGATCTAATCTTCGTTGACTGGTTATGTTGCGAGTATTTTGCTTTGTAATTATGTGATTAGATACCTGATGATGGAAAGGTAAATGATGTTCCGATACATCGCCAGTCAACGAAGATTAGATCGCGCCAGTGGTTAGTATGAACGATGTTGATGCCTTCGGAAGAAAGGGACGAATCCACACCCAGCCAATAAGAAGACAAACTCTACGCGTACTTGGAAATGAGGATCAATCGGATCTCTGCGAACCTGATAGTGCAAAGCAAAAAACCGCGAACGCAAATCGCGGAGGTTCAACTTCTCAATCGGGCACTACGCAACCATTTAAAAAATAATAGAATTACAATTTTTTGTTATCAACAAAATATTTAGACATCCTTCGGCGGATATCTTCTTCAGTTCACCAATCATCACAACGAATGAAGCAATTTAACAATAATTGATTGCGCGAACATTAACTGTTTGCAGCTTTCGCCACGTGTTCATATAAAAACAAAACGATTAAACAATAATTGATTGCGCGTGTGGTAAATCAACTTTTCTCGCTTGAAGTAAACACCAATCCCATTGTATTTAACCAGTCGTCGAACAACATAACAAAACTACCGCCAGCAGCAACGCACTGACGCGTTTCGACCTTCCATGATCATCATCAGAGTACGACGGCAAACTGACTATCGAGGATCAAACCGCATTGAATATATATGGAAATCAAAATTAGATATGCGGCTCTCACCTCTAGCAGTCTTGCATACATTGAACTTGACTGGAAATATCGGCTGCACAATTTCTATGCAGTCACGAACATTAGCCGTTTGTAGCTTTCGCCACACACATATATATAGACAATACAATTACACAATAATTGATTGCGTGGATGGTGGAAAAAATTATTTAAATCAAGTTTGCGAGCTTGAAGTAAATACCAATCCCATTGTATTTAACCAGTCGTCGAACAACATAACATAACTACCGCCAGCTGCAACGCACTGACGCGTTTCGACCTTCCATGATCATCATCAGGGTGCGACAACAAACTGCCTGGCGAATATCAAACTGCATTGAATATATTTGAAAAGCAAAATTAGATATGCGGCTTTATATTTAGTAGTCTCGAATACATTGTACTTTACTGAAAATTTCGGTGTACAATTTATATTCAGTCATGTAAGATTTGTTATTTTGTTCGAGGAATGGTTAAATAAAATGAGATTGGTGTTTACATCAAGCTCGCAAACTTGATTTAAGTCATTTTCGCCACCACCTGTGCAATCAATAATTGGTTAATTGTATTATATATATATATATATATATATATATATATATATATATATAAGTACTGTCTAGAATTTTACATGTAAAAAAAATAACCAAGAAGCATGACTCTCGTACGCATTACTGGAATAGCTTGATTCGAAGATTTACAGACGAAGAGGCTTGCATTGCCTAACTGCGAGAGAGTGGACTTGTTCGGTGAATATCCTTATAAATGTTACATTTTTTGTTGGTAGGGCGATGACAAGAAAGTACCTTAATTCTATACAGACTGTGAAAAAGATGTTCTACAATTTTAAAATAGCAGTAAACGGAAATTTTATTTTATTTGCCCAACTTTTCAGTGTGCTTAAACTAAACGTCCTTTACGCAAACATACGCGTCTCCAATTTCCATTTTGCCATCATGCTACATCAGAATGCCGTATTCCGTAAAATATTTTGATTTATTAGTGTTTATTTCAACTCTACAGACTAGTTTTAACAATAATTATCGTTAGCAGCTCATTATATTATAGAATTTCTTTAAATCTCATGTGACAGGGTGATCAGTGGTTAGAACACCGGGATTCTGAAGCAGACGTGCCCAGGTTCGAGCCCTGTCCGCGGCAAATTCTGGCCAGTTGGTGATGAGTTCCCAATAAGGACGAAACCGGTCTACTCGATGAATTGAAGGAAGTTCTTTGTTGCGAACCTGGAATAATTGAAATTACCTGATCTGTGTTTTGACTAACGCAGCTTTCATTGTTCCAGTAATTTTATTTTTACCGTAGGCCTTCATCAGTTGCATTTCAGCTTGCTTCATTTGTTACTGGATGAATTGCCTTTTCTACACTTTACAATTCTTAGTTTATACTGACAAAATGTAAGTACTTAATGGGTCAGGTGTTTATATCAATTTCGCAACCTTGATTATACTACGCCTACTGTTATGAGTCATCGAGGAAAATGAGTCAAAATAACATTAGCTGCATTCAATTTAACAAACATTGTGTGCGCGGGTGTTAATAACAATACCAGAAATGAAGTTGTGAGCTTGATACGAAAACCAATTCAATTGTATCTAACCAGACGCATAACATAGCATAGTACGTGTGACTGACGGTATTTTTGATGTTGTGCGACTGGTTAGACAAAACGAGATTGGTGTTTATCTAAAGCTTGTAAAGTTGATTTAAATAGCTGGCTCTATTGTTTTGTTGGGTTGATTGCTTTTTACGCAAAACAATGTATCGTTGAGTTCCTCGCCAAGAAAAACATTATTCTAATTGGTCTTTCTGAGACTTAGAGATAATAGCTCAAGTGTTTGAATAACTTACTAAAGTATCTTTGTCGGATTACACATGAAAAAGCACCATCTTGATTGACCCTTGTCGACTTAGTGACAATGTAGAGTAAACATATAAAGATATATATATATATATATATATATATATATATATATATATATCTACGGGTGATTGACTAGAATTGATTTTAAAGAGAGTCAGAGAGTGAGAGAGGTAGGGGGAACATTAAGAACGAATAGTCAATAGGATTATTTAACTAAAATGCCTTAAAATCACGTCTTACATTGTTATCTTGTCAGTAACACCAATATGCATTAGCACAGTAACCTGCTCGATTTGGTTCTCTTCAATTAACTGCATCGATTGAATACATAAATGATCGAATGGTAAAAGGTGTGGTCCCACCATAGCAACACTTACAGACCAAGTATGTTTATATAAGTTTTCCATTAAATTGTTGTAACTCGGCAACCCTCTGATAGCCTATTTGCGTTCGCATGAGAATTTTTTTCAATTTCATTCCGAAAAGGCAAAAAATATTAAAATGAAGATAATGATGATGGTGATGATGATGATGATGATGATGATGATGATAATGATGATAATGATGATAGGAATAATATTGGTGATACCAAAGTTGATGGTTCCAGTGGTGAGAATGATGAAAATAATGGTGTCACTATAGGTGATAACGATTATGATGATTTTAATAGAAATAGTAGTGCTGGTAATGCTGAGAGGTCAGTTGTGGCAGTAGAAGTAGGAAAACAAAGACAAAAATAGCAATTAAATTGTTACAATTAATAAATTAAAAGTAGAGTTAATAGGACTGTCAATCCATTTGTAAAACTGAGAAAGAACTTCAAAAGAGAACAATAACTGATATTAACAATCAAATGAATAATTGGAACAACATAGCATCTATTAAATGTAAGGAGACTGGTATGGCTCATGCTAAATATATACTGTAAGTTGGCTCTGAATTCGCATTGGCGAAGACTGTGTATAAAGTTAACTTCATTATTGTCTAAATACAAGAGATGGCATCGACAAGTTATCCCACATATCGTGACCGAATATATGATAGGTGTTGGGCGACCTAACGCTCCAATTGTTTAGTCACCAGTAAACAATAGGCGTATTTACATAATTAAACGAACACTGGTTGCGCGGGGGGGGTTGTAACATTTATAATAATCAAGGTTTCGAAATTGAAATAAACACCAAACCTTTAAATATTTGTCAGGATAAAAAAATAATTGTATGATGTAGACAAGGCAATTCATCCAGTCGACCGATTTCGTCCTTATTAGGAATTAATCACGTACTGGTCAGTATTTGCCGCGGACAGGGCTCGAACCGAGGCACGTCTGCTTTGGAATCTGGTGCTCGTACCACTGAACCACCCTACCGTGCACCACACACAATTTTTAGTCATATACTAACTAATGTAACTTGGTTACATTCTTTCCTAAATTAACAATGGTTAACATGAACATTTATTTAATTAATCGAACCAATTTTCGTTTAATTTTATATTTTGTCATTTCATTTCCACTTCCATATCTAATGTGGTTTCTGTTCAGTTATGACAGATTGTGGATGATTTGTTGGAAATTTGTGTACAAATTGATGCCATATGAACTCTATATTAGTTAGTATATGACTAAAAATTGTGTTTAGTCTGCGGCAGGATGCTTTAAGCAGCAGATTCCGAAGCATACGTGCCCAGGTTCGAGCCCTGTCCGCGGCAAATTCTAGCCAGTACCTGATTAGTTCCCAAAAAGAACAAAACCAGCCTATTGGATGAATTTCCTTTTCTACACTATACAATTCTTAGTTTATACTGACAAATGTTTTTACTTAAAGGTCTGGTGTTTATATCAAGTTTGCAAACATGATTATAATATGTAAACGCATTTGTTTAAATAATTAGACCTCCTGTCCATGCTCTCTTCGGAATGTTCTTCTGGTACAATTTGAACTAGGCACACAACACCTAATAATAACTGCATATATATATATATATATATATATATATATATATAATATATATATATATATGTGTGTGTGTATGTATGTGTACAGGTGTGCTTTTCGCAACAATGTATGTCTAGCTAAGATGCAAAAACGTTTGGCAAATTAGGTGCTTTAGGAGGGTTTATCTATAGCACATAGAGCAGGTAAATTACCAGAAGTCACAAGATAACATCGAAAGGAAACCAGATAAATGAAGTTTGCATAATTGCTTAGCAAAATAATCGTAACTTTTTTGGTACTGTTTATAGTTCAACTGAAAACTGACTTACAAGGACTAAACAGCAATACAAATATAATGACGCACAAATATTTATACGGCTCACACCTCTAGTAGACTTGCATGCATTTTATGTGACTGGAAATGTTGGCTGTACTATTTCCACATCTTGGTCAAAATTAATCTGAGAAGTACAATTAAGAAACCATTGATTGCGTAGGCAGTATCATACTCAAATGATGACCACGGAAGGTCGAAACGTACCAGTACATAAAACTGACAGTAGTATTGCTATGTTATGCGGCGGATTAGATAAAAATGGATTGGTGTTTATCTCCAGTCAGGAAGCTTGATTTTAAGAGATGCTATCATTACCCGTGTAATCAACGAATGTTCTACTGTATAACTTATTCAGATGTAGTGAAAGCAGAAGAAAGTTAATGTTCGTGACTGCATAGAAATTGTGCAACCAACATTTCTAATCAAGTACAATGTATGCGAGACTACTAGACGTGAGAGCCACGTATCTTATATTGCTTTCCTATATATATGTGGGTATTGCAGTTTGATCATTGTCAGTCAATTTTCCGTCGTTCTGGAACAATGAAAGCTGCGTTAGTCAAAACGCAGATCAGGTAATTTTAATAAGAGATGATAGTTGGCGTATATTATGCGACTTATTACATTAAAGTAGTATTCGTAGTTCTTTCACATCTGTAAGCTTGGTTTTAATAAATAATTATGTCCACTGGCGCAATCAATGTTTGTCGAATTCAATTTGAATGAAAGGTGATAAAAAAGAAATGTGGATGCAGAGCGATTAATTTACGTGTGAAGATCGAAGCATTAATAGAAATGTGTAATAAGGCAATAACGTCTACTTTAATTTGGTGAAATTTGCCCATTCAAAACTTTCAAGCAACTGAGATTTTACTGAACTAATTTGATTATGCCTCATTCAATTTAGTCATGTGTGAAATGTTTTGGTGCAGTGTAAACAGGTCTAGTCAGCTTATCTGGGATCTGCGAGTAATAGTTACTAAGGCCAGTGCTTCTTCCTATCAACACATATCCTTCATAAAGTAATTATAATCTCACCATTCTATGTAATAATTATAAACTATGCATTGCAATGTAATTGAAAATGATACTGGTTTACGTATGTTTGGTCATTAACTATTCTCGACGTTACACAATAAATGATTGCGCGGATGGTGGTAAAAATTATTTAAATCAAGTTTGCAAGCTTGAAGTAAATACCAATCCCATTGTATTTAACCAGTCGTCGAACAACATAACAAAACTACCGGCAGTCGCAACGCACTGACGCGTTTCGACCTTCCTTGATCATCATCAGAGTACGACAGCAAACTGACTAGCGAGGATCAAACCGCATTGAATATACATGGAAATCAAATTTAGATTTGCGGCTCTCACCTCTAGCAGTCTTGCATACATTGAACTTGACTGGACATGTCGGCTGCACAATTTCTATGCAGTCACAAACATTAGCTGTTTGTAGCTTTCGCCACACACATATATATAGACAATACAATTACACGTTTTGTAAGCCAAGCTCACTGGACACGGCCATAGATTGATTAAAGCATACTTGAAATAAATGAAGGTTGTAAGTCTACCTAACCATTGGTCAATTGACTGTCCTTGGTGGTTTGTAACTACAAAAACTTTTTAAAACCTCGCCCCTTTGTCTACGGCATATTTAAATCTCTGTAAGCAAGTAATAAACAGTAAATTGGCACTACTATATTAAACCAGAGATAATTTGAAAAGCTCGATGAATAAACATGAAAGATAATGAGACATAGTTGCCATGATAAAATTAAGAAACTGTAACTCTCAAGAAAAAACTAAAGTTGTGGTCTAGCAGAGGACCAGGATTAAATATTAACACGACTTTAGGAGCTGACGAACTTCACAGCACATGGTAGTCTATTGCTTCAAAAAAAATCCAAAAAATGAAGACATTTTTGTTTTAGGTGTTGCACACTTAGTAACAAATTAGTTAAATGGGACCAGAAGGATAAACCCAAGTCAGCATTAACGTAAGGTATAGTATCATTTGCACATTCCTTTCGTGCCAACTGGCAGCTCATCAGTAGGAGCCGGTATTATGCTTTATCCCCACGATATATTTGGATGAGGAATGTGGGACAATTTGACGCTACGATCTCCTATACGAATGCGTAAACCTGTAGTAATAAAGGAAACTACAAATAACGTCTTTGAAAATGTGACTTCCGAGTCAACACATTATTTGTAATAACTATACCGAGTCCGTAAAGGAAACCAAGACTATGGCTGTTGTGTCACTACCTGATACTAACACTATGTTTGCCGAGTTGGTACATGGTACCAAAACGATGGATTTCTATGTATGCAAAAGTTCACCAAAAGTTAGAATTACAACTATGATGTTGAGGCAGAAACCAAATTTATATTTTATAAATTCTTAACATTTACATACTATTCTTTAAATCAAGTTTGCGAGCTTGAAGTAAACACCAATCCGATTGTACTTAACCAGTCGTCGAATAACATGACAAAACTACCGCTAGTCGCACGCACTGACGCGTTTCGAACTTCCATGATCATCACCAGTGTACGACGGCAACTGACTAGCAAGGATCAAACAGAATTGAATATATATGGAAAGAAAAATTGGATATTCAGCTCTCACCTCTAATAGTCTCGCATATATTGTGGGTGGCTGTAAATTTCGGCTGCACAATTTCTATGCCGTCACGAACATTAACTGTTTGTAGCTTTCGCCACACACACATATGTATAAATAGACAATACAATTAAACAATAATTGATTGCGTGTGGGGTGATAACAATTCTCTAAATCAAGTTCGAAACGCGTCAGTACGTAGGTCTGGCGGTAGTTTTGTTATGTTTTCCCACGACTGGTTAAATACAATGGGATTGGTGTTTACTTCAAGGTCGAAACGCGTCAGTGCGTTGCGACTGGCGATAGTTTTGTTATGTTGTTCGATGACTGGTTAAAAACAATTAATTATTGTTTAATTATATAGATAGAATTTTGCGAGGAACTTCTGTATTAGGTGTTGCGAACCTAGTAACAAATTAGTTCAGTTGTGACCAGAAGGATAAACCAAAGGCAGCATAAACGGAAAGTATAATCTCATGCACATTCGTTTCGTGCTTACTGGCGACTCATCAGTAGGAGCCGGTATTACGCCCTTTAACCACTATATATTTGGGTCAGGAATGTGGGATAATAGGACAGTACAATCTCCTTTACGAATGCGTAAACCTGCGGTAGTGAAGCTAACATCATATAGTCTTCAAAAATGCAACTCACTATACATAATATATACCGAATCTGTAAAGTGTAACACCATTAAAACTGTTGAGTCAGTACCTGAACGCAACAATATGGTTGCTGAGTCGGTAAAAAATGCCAAAACAATGGATTTCAAGAAACGCTAAATTTCACCAATATTGTGAAGTACAACTCCTAATGACCATCTGTTACTCCAGCAAATTCATCCACTCTGGCTTTGATCGATAACGGACGCTTATTCCTCATAGAAACAAATGATAGTCACGTAAAAAAAGCCAAATTTCTAATAAAAATAAATGTTTTATGAGATTTTTGCACACCAATAAACAGAAATTTGATAGGAAACTGGCACTTTAAGAAAGATGGATATTCTAATAACGGTCAGCTTTATTAGGTATGCGTTAAAGGAGTCAGCCATAATGGCAGAGTTTCAAATAGGATCAAATGGACATGCCAGAGTAAAAATAAAGTAAAGTATAATCCTATTTACGCCTGCGTTTCGTGTTTAATGGCAGCTCATCTGTAGGAGCCGGTAGTGACTTAAACCTACTTAGCCTATAAAATATGTCTTTCTATATAAACCGTGGCTCACCTTACTACTTAACACTTCGCCGTAGGCCCATTATTTAATCGATGAAGCAATATTGAACAATTTTTCGATTTAATTTGAGTACTATGACTAAAATGATCGGAACGCTGCAGTTATGATTAATTCAAAAAATGGCTACACATCACGTGACATCTGAAGGGACAGGGACAGAAGCCAAGTTGACGATAACAGTTAAAATATCGTTAAAAATTCTAAAAATCAAGCTTACGAGGTTAAGATAAACAAAAATACAAACTTGATTACGGTTGGACTCTAAATGTAGATTTTCTATCGCGCTTTAATGTAGATCAAGGAAGATTAAAACGCGTCATTATATTTGTATCTGTATAACCTTGCTTTTATGCAGTAGGCTAGGATTTTTGCACCGTGTTTATTTGAAGTACGCATAATTAATACAAATCACTGTTATTCTCGCATAAGCTAAAATTAACGGATTTTTCACGTAGTTCCGTAGCTATATATATTGGTAATAATAAAAGCAATCAAGACAAACATCTGACTGAGGCATGATGTAATGTATAAACAGCTAAATGGAATAAATACATGTTTAAACAAGCCAATCTTCTGATGTTGCAATTGATCTTGAGGTTTACTTTATAATTTCCCAATGATAAGATGTCTACTTGATACTAAGGGAAACGTGCTAATATCGCTTTAGGTTAAAACTAAGTAACATGAGGGATAACGAAATTGGAATTTCAGTTAATGATCTATTATATTCTTCAGGCTAGTGTTGAGTAGTTTCATTGCCCACTTGTCGATGAGTACGCATGAAATGAGCTACAATTTTTTCTATGCACACACCTGATAATAGGCAAATGAGTGCCAAAAAGTAAATAACAAATGAAATATACTTCATAAAGACTATTTAAATTCTCATTATTCATAATAAGCGGAATAGACTCAAATTTTCTACCTATCTACCTACCTACTAGTCTATCTATCTACTTCTACCATCTATCTATCTATCTATCTATCTATCTATCTATCTATCTATCTATCTATCTATCTATCTATCTATCTGTCTGTCTAGTCTATCTATCTATCTATCTATCTATCTATCTATCTATCTATCTATCTATCTATCTATCTATCTATCTATCTCATCTATCTATCTATCTATCTATCTATCTATCATATCTATCTATCTATCTATCTATCTATCTATCTATCTATCTATCTATCTATCTATCTATCTATTTATTTATTTATCTATCATGTATCTTTACCTATATCTATATATATATATATATATATATCTATATCTATATCTATATCTATATCTATATCTACATCTTTATATATATCAATATATTTATCTATATATGTATATCTGTATAATTATATCTCTATCGATTAATATTTCCAGATATCTTTCTATTTATTTTTCGACATATCTATCTATGTATCCATCTATCTGTATATTATTCTATCTACCCATCAATTTATCTATCTATAAATATACATGTCAATCTATATATTTATTTTTATACATTTAATTATATATATATATATATATATATATATATATATATATATATATATATATATATATATATTTATATATTTTTTTTGTATATACGAGCATATCTATATAAAAAGTATAAATAATATCCAATAGCTGTCTACCTATTTTTATTTACACTATGTGTCTACCAGTATATCGTTTAAGCATCTACTTAGCTAACTATATGCAAGTATGTATTATGTGTTGCGAACCTAGTAACAAATTAGTCCAGTTCTGACCAGAAGGATAAACCAAAGACAGCATAAACGGAAAGTATAAGCTCATGCACATTCGTTTCGTGCTTACTGGCGACTTATCAGTAGGAGCCGGTATTACGCCCTTAAACCACTATATATTTGGGTGAAGAATGTGGGATAATAGGACAATACAATCTCCTAGACGAATGTGTAAACCTGCAATAGTGAAGTTAACATCATATAGTCTACAAAAATGCGACTTCAACGCTAACTCACGCTATATAATATATGTATATATATATATATATATATATATATATATATATATATATATATATATATATATATATATATACCGAGTCTGTAAAGGTTACTAACACTAGGGCTATTGTGTTAGTTACCGACACCAACATTATCGAGCCGAAAAGTTACATGGTACTAACACTATGGTTTCGGAGTCCGTACATGGTACCAACATGATGGATATCAATTAATGCTATAGTTCACCGAATTTGAGAATTACAACAATTTCTAAACACCTGTTACTCCAGTAAATCCATACACTCTGGCCTTGATTGATATCAGTTATCACATTTCGCGGTAAGCATGACATCATTCAATTCAATATATTACAGTTAAATACTGTTTCTTGCGAAGAACTAATATATATGCTAGTATGTATTAGGTGTTGCGAACCTAGTAACAAATTAGTTCAGTTGTGACCAGTAGGATAAACCAAAGATAGCATGAACGGAAAGTATAATCTCTTGCACATTAGTTTCGTGCTTACTGGCGACTCATCAGTAGGAGCCGGTATTACGCCCTTTAACCACTAGATATTTGGCTGAAGAATGTTCGTGGCTGCATAGAAATTGTGCAGTCGACATTTCCAGTCACCTACAATGTATGCGAGACTACTAGAAGTGAGAGCCGCATATCTTGTTTTGCTTTTCATATATATTCAATGCGGTTTGATCCTCGATAGTCAGTTTGCCGTCGTACTCTGATTATGATCAAGGAAGGTTGAAACGCGTCAGTGCGTTGCGGCTGGCGGTAGTTTTGTTAAGTTGTTCGACGGCTGGTTAAATACAATGGGGCTGGTGTTTACTTCAAGCTCGCAAACTTGATTTAAAGAACTGTTACCACCACCCGGGCAATCAATTATTGTTTAATTGTGACAACCAAAAATTTTGTGTGGCATGTGACGCGGTAGTTCAGTGGTTAGAATCACAAACTCCAACGTAGACTTGCTCCGATTTAAACCCTGTATGTCGCAAATTATTGGCAGTACATGAAGAAATGTCAATGAGTACGAAGATTGGGTTTCATAACTAGATCGCAACTTTGATTTAAATAGATGTTATCATCGCCTAAGTAACCAATGTTCGTCTAATCACATAGCTAATTTAATTTTTTTCTGCTTTGGATTTGACCGCATTTTTCTTGTGCAGGACAATTGATAGCACTCATAGGTCGGTAAAATCTTGGATTTTCATCATTTTCAGGTTATGTCATTTTTGGGCTCAATTGAAGGGTTCTCATCTGTCCCTTCTTTTTTAAGCCTTCAATTAGCTGATTGTCTGAAAATGACGTTGGAACAAGATTTTCCATTGCAAGTATGTATTAGGTTTTGCGAACCTAGTAACAAATTAGTTCAGTTGTGACCAGAAGGATAAACCAAAGGCAGCATGAACGGAAAGTATAATCTCATGCACATTCGTTTCGTGCTTACTGGCGACTCATCAGTAGGAGCCGGTATTACGCCCTTTAACCACTATATATTTGGTAGAAGAATGTGGAATAATAGGACGGTACAATCTCCTAGACGAATGTATAAACCTGTAATAGTGAAGCTAACATAATCTAAAGTCAACGACAATACGACTTCTATGCTAACTCACACTATATAATATATATACCGAGTCTGTAAAGGATACTAACACTATGGCTATTGTGATAGTAACTGATAACTTTTTTGAAATCGATGAGTACCGAATACTAACACTATGGTTTCCGAGTCGGTACATGTAACCAACCTGATGGATATAAATTTATGCTAAAGTTCACCCAAATTGAGAATTACAACAATTTCCGAACACCTGTTACTCCAGTTAAACCATACACTCTGGCCTTCATCGATATCAGTTATCACATTTCGCGGTAAGCATGACATCATTCAATTTAATATATTACAGTTAAATACTGTTTGTTGCGAAGAACTAATATATATGTAAGTATGTATTAGGTTTTGCGAACCTAGTAACAAATTAGTTCAGTTGTGACCAGAAGGATAAACCAAAGGCAGCATGAACGGAAGGCATAATCTCATGCACATTCGTTTCGTGCTTACTGGCGACTCATCAGTAGGAGCCGGTATTACGCCCTTTAACCACTATATATTTGGTAGAAGAATGTGGAATAATAGGACGGTACAATCTCCTAGACGAATGTGTAAACCTGTACTAGTGAAGCTAACATAATCTGAAGTCAACGACAATACGACTTCAATGCTAACTCACACTATATAATATATATACTGAGTCTGTAAAGGATACTAACACTATGGCTATTGTGTTAGTAACTGATACCTTTTTGAAATCGATTAGTACCGGGTAACAACACTATGGTTTCCGAGTCGGTACATGATACCAACCTGATGGATATAAATTTATGCTAAAGTTCACTCAAATTGAGAATTACAACAATTTCCGAACACCTGTTACTCCAGTTAACCATACACTCTGGTCTTCATCGATATCAGTTATCACATTTCGCGGTAAGCATGACATCATTCAATTCAATATATCACAGTTAAATACTGTTTGTTGTGAAGAGCTAATATATATGCAAGTATGTATTAGGTTTTGCGAACCTAGTAACAAATTAATTCAGTTGTGACCAGAAGGATAAACCAAAGGCAGCATGAACGGAAAGTATAATCTCATGCACATTCGTTTCGTGCTTACTGGCGACTCATCAGTAGGAGCCGGTATTACGCCCTTTAACCACTATATATTTGGTAGAAGAATGTGGAATAATAGGACGGTACAATCTCCTAGACGAATGTGTAAACCTGTAATAGTGAAGTTAACATAATCTGAAGTCAACGACAATACGACTTCAATGCTAACTCACACTATATAATATATATACGGAGTCTCTAAAGGATACTAACACTATGGCCATTGTGATAGTAACTGATACCTTTTTTGAAATCGATGAGTACCGGATACTAACACTATGGTTTCCGAATCGGTACATGTTACCAACCTGATGGATATAAATTTATGCTAAAGTTCACCCAAATTGAGAATTACAACAATTTCCGAACACCTGAGTCGCCAGTAAGCACGAAACGAATGTGCATGAGATTATACTTTCCGTTCATGCTGCCTTTGGTTTATCCTTCTTGTCACAACTGAACTAATTTGTTACTAGGTTCGCAAAACCTAATACATACTTGCATATATATTAGCTCTTCGCAACAAACAGTATTTAACTGTAAGATTTTTCATTGTTCTAACGTCATTTTCAGACAATCAGCTAATTGAAGGCTTAAAGAAGAAGGGACAAGTGAGAACCCATCAATTGAGGCCAAAAATTACATCACCTGAAAAT